>CM062618.1:20502110-20719610 GCA_025617555.3 Puccinia polysora | reverse complement strand
TTGGATGCTGGAAAAGAAGCAAGGTGGTTGATAGAATCACTCAAAGTTTTTCAAATACCATGTAAATTACCAGTCATATCAAATTGTGATAATCTAAGTGCTATCCATCTCACTTAAAAATTAATTTTTCATGCTCAAACTAAATGCATAGAAATACATCATCACTGGATCAGAGAACTTGTCCAAGCTAAAAAATAAAAATATAATATTGCAACATAAAAAAATTATGGCTGAAATACTCATAAAAACACTTAACAACAGAACATTCAAAAACCTCAGATATAAGATCAAATGAAAACTGGTGATTGATTTTTTAAATTGAAGGGGGGTGTTGACAGTAAAACATATAAGTTTGCCTTAGTTATGATAGTTCAATAGCGTAGATTCAATACATAAAATCATAGTTAAAATAATGAAGTCACACCTTCTACTTCATTATTTTACTCAATGACATCATAAGGGAATTAGTGATCCATGAAAAACTATTTAAACCAGACAATGAATTAGTCCCAGTAGCAGGTTCTCCATTGCTTTCATCAATTCATCTGGGGAACCTGCAACTGTAAGTATCTTCAATATCAAGAATAACTTTGGTATTACGATTAAAAGAACTTAATCATTTCTTTACCCTTAAATAGTGCTGCGGGTTTAAGCTATAGGGATTGCTAAAATTTACGCATTCAACTAAGATTGTAACTATATTATCATTTCAGATAATGATCCATTTATTTTCAAATGTGACCCACCACCTTTAGACAATTCAAGTTGTGAAGAAACATCTTGTTCCTCAGTTGTAACCCTAGATGAGGATGTAATTGGGGCTTCCAATGTTTTCTTCTCCAACTCCCTACCCAAAACCCTAGAATCCAAAGCTTTGTGAACAACACTTCCAATTAAGTCTGTTAATGCATCCATGTTTAAACCAAGGGGGCTTGGGCTTGCCACTGTTCCCATAATCCCCAAAAAATCAAATTCAATTTATTATTCAATCAAACCATTACTAAAAACTCCAAAGTGTACTCACTTTTGGGTTGAGCAAAATAAGATTATCCAACAAGCAAGTGCTGTGTATGGTTTGTGTATCTGAAAAGGAGCGACTTTTGTGTACAGTTTTGTGTTCCCAAATTATTTTTGTGGTCCAATAATGTTCCCAAATAGTATGCCATATCTCCAAATTTGCGTTGAGGGCACTCAAATGTGGTCCAGGGGTGCCTAAGTACCCCATATCCCCCCTCAAATGGCCCATTTGGGGCCATTTTTCCCCAAATGGGCCAGGAAAACAGGTGCAACCCCCGCTCACGACTTGTGCATCACCTGGGGGGTTGCAGATCCCCAATTGCAACCCTGCAGGGGATGCGCAAGTTGTAAAAAATTTTGCTTGCTGCTTGCTGAGTTGTGAATTGCTGTTCACAATGCATATGGGTTGTGAATGGAAATTCATCCCCTTTTGCAACCCCAGGGTTGTGAATTCAACATTGCCCAGTTTCATGTCAGAAAAAAAAAATAAAACAAAAAGACAGGGGTCAAACAAACATAAGGAGACCTGTTCTATTATTTCTGCCTACCCCTGTATGTATGTGCAAAAAGAAATTGGGAAATTTTGAGCAATCCTTTTGCCTTGGGAGGTACAACGCCCAAAGGACATTGGTGGAGTTATTGGGAAGAGGAAAGTCCTGCAGGTACTCAACATTATTCTGATCAGATAGTATCTTCTAAGCCAGAAAATTCTCCTCATACACATGTAGAGGCAACATCACAGTTTTCTCTTTTGCTGGTGAGTATTGAATTAAGGTCTCCCTTTATTTGATTACAACCTCTGGCAAGCTCCTAGCTTGTTCTCACTTCCTATTTCGGGTCAACATGATTCAAGACCGCTCCTTCCTTCCTCATTTTTGCGCTCTTCTACCCGGCACTCAATTGAGAGCGGGTTGGCTCCCTGTGTCCGACCATCTCACATCCCTAGTTTTGTCTGGGGGCACTTTCATGCTACCACTACCGGGGAGCTTCGGGGTCGCGACTAGCACACGTGCGCTCGACGCGGCGAGTGCTCTGGGGGATCGTTGCCCTGCTGGTGAGACCACCAATCGAACTAGCTTAAACCTAACTAACCCACGCAGCGGCTGGCACCGCACTTCAGGTCCTGATTGCGCGCCTGGCCTCCAAACCGCTGTCCCCCAGCCCTCTAGACACCGCCGACACTCGAGTTTGCCCAACAATCCTTCTGAAGTCGCATTCAACCGATCTCATTCATCATGGTAAACCATCACCGTTAGCTCTTGCCCCTAGCCCTGACGCTCACAAGCCCTTCCCCTGACCTCTTTAGGATACTTCAAACAAAACCCAAGCCAAGTTGGCTCGAGTAGTCCGTGTCCTCGGACGGACCGGTTCAAGAGGAAGCGTCACACAATGCCGAGTTGAATTCATGGACGACTCATCCCGTTCAATCATTCGAAACGTCAAGGGGGCTATTCGCGAAAGCGATATCTTGGCCCTTCTCGAATCTGAACGTGAGGCCCGGTGAGTTCACAGTCACGAAGCCGACTTAATATTATTAGATGGGTCTCACAACGAATTGGCTTTTGGAACTGAACATACCACCGTCTTACACCTTCAATCTAGTCGTCTGCGATAAGGTTACTAGTTTCACTTGGCTCCATTTGCGAAGCTGTGGACCCAATTATTCTTTTTGTAGTTCCTTTCCGCTTCACCCCCGGCGCAATAAAATTCATCCTTCAACCCACCGAACTTGTTTTCAGAAATCCTGCAATCAACTGTTTTAATAAACAAGCTCGATGAATGCCATGTCTTTTGCTCACTCGTGTCTTGCGGAATGTCAATGCGGCCCTGTTATCCCTGATTATTGACTCTAGGAACCAAAGGTCAGTCAGCAAAGCACGAAACAAGTTCCTAATTTGGTGCTGTTTTTGATTCAATGGGGCTGGAGAGCCATGATGATAGTCTTTCTTTTGAGCCACAACCTTGAGATTCCCACCACAACTTGTCTTGTTGAAGAACTATTAATCGGGGATATTCAGGAATCGTATGATCCATAGCATGCGCCGTCCCCTTTCACTTTCATCCCCCGCCTTTTGCCTTCTGTGAATCATCTTAGCTCCCTGTTCCGACTCATTGCAGGAGCTCTCAGTTTTTTCGAAGAATGTCTCAATGCGATTTGTTCGAATGAGTCAATCGATGGTCAGGTGCTGCCGACCTTTGATGCCCAACCATCACCTCAAAAAATTTGGACCTCTTGTGATAGCAACGTGTCCAGTGCTGGACATGGCTGTGCAAGCCTGCCAGCCGCACCTGATGTGAATTTGCCTACCTGCCACACCTCCTTTTTTGGCTGACCCCAATCTCACATTTTGCTAATGATCAAGTCTGAGATTACACCTCCGATCCTGTACGCCGATGATCTTCAACCTCGAACTTTGTCTTGCCCCTGCAAACATGACTGAGTAACCTAGCGATGCTCCAAGATTTTGAATCTTCAGTATGCAGTTCAGTTCTCCATGTCATAGTCGGAGACGGCTGCGGGAAATGATTCGAAAGTGAACTTGTGAGGTCATCGCGTGACTCCCGCCCCAGGCGGGCAGGGTTTTACTTAATTAAGGTGAGCATATCCGTCCAATTCTTCGGTTGAAATCCGAGCTTGGTCGGTAAGTCATTGCCGCGCGGGACCTGCTTGATCAGGCTGATCCGAAAGCAGTGGGGTATCTTGGCCCATTCTTGAAGTTGGATGATTGTGAATTCATGGGATTAATTGGCACCTAAGTTACGATTCCTCAACTTGATCATAGCACAAACAAAATGATGTTTTGGCGATAATTTGGGGACGTGGTGAATGATTAACTGAAGAGCAGGGCCAGTGAAGGTCTTGGTTGGACCTAAAAAGTTCAAGTGGATTGAAAGAGTGTTGTTCCAATGATGAAAGAAGAAAGACAACTAGAAAGAAAGCTTCTAAGTAACCTTGAATGATGAAGTTCAGTAGTCAGAAACTTGTATTTAATTTTGGAACAAATAATGAATAATTGAAAATGGACAATAATAGGGTGTATCAGAGTTAGCAAATCTGCCATTAAAAGCCCACCTTTTTTTTGACCAAACCTGCAATTTTTAATGGTGGGTTTCTTGAATACATATGGGTATCTCTTCATTGGTGTGTTTCAAAATGGCTGGTTTCATGGAAATAGCATGTGTCATGCTCCAAACTCTTGGGTTATTGTTGATCATCACAACAACATACTCCCCTCTCCTCAGTATTATCTACCTCAGTCCATGAGTGTGACACCAAAAGCATGTTACAATCAAATTCAAGTTGCTTTGACCTTAGACTTTCAAGAGACCTTCTATCTCCAGTAACTCAGTAAGCACTTGGAATTGCTCTTGCACTTTGCAGTATCATCTACAACTACTTCCAATTCATCTTTTGGTCAGGATCACACCCTTGCACTTCCATTGCTGGCTAGCTAAAGAGATTGCACAAACATTAATACCACTCAAATCAATTTCTGGTCACTTAGTTTGCACCTTGAATAATCAACCATTCCAACTACTTGCTGAAAATTCTTGACACCTTCTCATTCCCAGGCTTCAGAATGCTTTGTTAGCTTCATTGAATTCATTCACTGTCTCTAACATTCTATTATATTTCCATTCACATGGCCTCATCACCTGCTAGTACTTCAATTTTGTCATCTCACTTAGTCTTGCATGCTTGTACATTTGTTGCATCCTTGCTTTTTCTAGCTAGAGAGGACATCAGGTTGTGTATAGTCATTGACACCAAAATGTAGATTAACTTACAAGGGAAATAACTTGCCTTTAAACTGTTTCCTCAGTTATTTAAGTTCATAAATTCTTACATTCTGCTGATTGAAAGTATTTACATCAAGCTTTGCCTCAGTTTCATTATCAAAAGATCTTCCATCACAAATTTCACTTGAATTTGAGCCATAGTTTGAACTTCAAAGAATAGCCTTGCTCAATTTGGGATTTTTAGTATTGTTGGTCTTTTTCATTTCTGCCATGTCCTCCTAAATCATTGCCCCTGCTTAGTATGTGGGTTAGGAGTGCAGCAGTGTACTTCAAAAACAAGATCTTCCTTTCACACATCATCATCCATATACATGCAAAACACTCAACCACCCCTCCACATCTTCAATAACGTCAAAACAAACATTTTCAATCCATCATACCATGTACCTCATCACTCTATACAAACACCACTCATAGAAATCTTCAACCTCAGTATTTCCAAACTAATATCCAGACAGATGGTTGAAGATTCTATCAAACGGACTGGAATCTTGTTAATATTTAATTATTATTCAGAGTACAATTTGAAATTGGAATGGTTGTCCTTGATTTATGTTTTGGAAAGGAAATAATTGGTCCCCAGAGCACAGATGGTGCACCATCCAATGTATGAATGGCTAAGGATCCATTTCCCCTCTCACTTAAGCTTCCACCAACTGTTTTGAACTTCTATGGAATTGTTCATGGAAATTTTGGGTATGGTTGAAAACTATCATGTCTTCTAGAAGAAAACTGGAATCCTCCATGAAATCCTGCCATCCAAATTGCAGTTTCTCTGTGTGAATTGGGCATCATTGGGAATGGAGTGGCTATTCATTCTTTCAAAAATCATATCTCAATTGGTTATGGAACAGTCCAATCTGTTGATTTTCTAGGAGGAAGAGCCTGGTGAAAATACCAAGAAAGTTTAAGTTAGCAATGTCCTGAATCTTAATCCTCAAGGGTGATATATTGTGGCCCCCAGAGTGGAGTATGCCCAAGGTTGACTCAGACCAAGCTGGTGTTGATGAAGAAGAAGGATTCTGAATGTGTTTGTTTCAATGATGTACAAAGTATTGGTTTTTAAAGAAAAGATAGAGATCCCTTGAAGGGGGCCTGATAATAAAGAGAACAGAGAATGATTCAATAGTGAAAATTTTTGAATCCAATAGGGACAAAAAAATGATAAATATAAATGTAGCCTATGTGGTTAGGATGAATCATGAAGCCTATGGGAGTATTTATAATAAAGCCTATAGCCCATATAGAATTTATCAGAAGACCTATTGGGTCTGATTGAGGTCAGAGCCTGTTAAAGACCTAGAAAAAAATAAGGCTATGAGCAAAAATATGCAAATAGTTTAACACACATATACCCAAACATTCATGAATTCTATCTTAGGATTTAAATTACCAGCCTTTGCTGAAGAAAAGAGAAAAGCAGAAGGAGATATATCAGATCATGGAGACAGAAGTATTCCGCTTGTTTATTTTATTTGTTGATGGTACCACCATTCCCTTGAGTAAAAACCCAAACTTAATGATAACCATTATTTTTATCAGAAGAAAAGGCAATCCATTCTTTCATCCTAAAATTAGTTTTTTAAGAATTTGACCAGTCACACCTAATGACAAAGTTAAATCCACCATGAGTAAAAAAATAAACTCTTTCAATCCAAATTCTCTCTAGAAAACCTTGGAAATGATTTCCATTTTAAAAAGCATCTTTTAACCTTGGTGCTTTTCCTCAAAGATATTTAATGCTTTTTATAAAAAACATCTACCCTTTCTGATTCAAAATTTTCACTCATTGCTAAACTGTAAATTATGACTCAGTAATATTCAATGAAAGTTTCTTCACTAATCTACTATGGTTCTTCAGTTAAACCCATATTCCAACCAGGATATTCAATCATGGTTATTCCATCTTCTTTCAATCACAAGCTAGAATACTCTCATCATGTAGCAGCACTAGTTATGACAATTTTGAATTGGGTTTTCCATTCAATCATGCATGTAAATCCTAGCCACTCCCATTTGGTACTAGTTGTCACACTAAATCATGTTTGAGTCAGATTTAATATTAAACTTGCTTTTCAAAAATTTGAAGAATATTCTTACAGGTCATGCATGCTCTTCTGATTAAGCCTCACTCAATTTATGTCTTCATCCTCCAATTTTTCAAATAAAAAAAGTCATGCCTGTTGCTTTTTACCATTTTTTTCCTGAGAAATCAATTATTAAATACTCTAAGCTTTTGAAAGTTTTTTCAAAATATTTACTGCTTTTAAAAACTCTGCACACTATTCCATTTACTTTGCAATAGGATTGATTTGAGACAAATAAAAGCCTTGCCACCTGAAAATTCAATCCAAAATCACACCGTCTTCCTTGAGATTCCTCATGGAATTCTCCATCTTCCTTAAGGTTATTTTACCTTAGCCCCCCTACTTCATTGTGCATCCTTGAAGATATGAAAAATTTTTCAATTCAAATCATGATCAATCTCTCCATAGTCCTTGTTCTTCTCTGGTTCTCAGATTCTATTCCAGTCCCAAGAAATTAATCTTCCTTTTACTCCTTCTACGCATAGAGATATGTTTTCTGCCAGGAATTCTCATGTCAGGTTTTTTCATGCTGTAGGTGGTACCAAAGTTACCCAATTAAACCACAAATTTCATTCTATTCCTCAAACCAACATGTTTTCTGCCAGGAATTCTCATGTCAGGTTTTTTCATGCTGTAGGTGGTACCAAAGTTACCCAATTAAACCACAAATTTCATTCTATTCCTCAAACCAACATTACATAATTTCACTCCTGGTGTTGTGGCCAATTTAAAAATTATTCTTGATCTTGGTGTGCCTCTGTCTTGCAGCATGGTTCCAATGTCTCCTCTGAAAAGGCTGAGTTTATGCTTGCACCAAAAAATCCTTTTTCTGAAATTAAAAGAACCAGAAGGATTATTTAAACTCTCTTCTATTTACTCTCACTAGAATAGTTTCCATGAATCATGAAGAGGGTCCTAGCTTCAAGGAAACCACCATGAATAAACCTGATAAATTTCATGGAAAAAATCCGTATAAATTTTGGCCCTTCATTCAAAATTTTAAATTTATCTTCTATAGTTCCCCTTCTTTAGTCTGAAAAATTTGAATAAATTATATATGCCTCTAAACTCATTGTATTTTAAGCCAGAATTCTTCTTGAACCTTATTTCAGCAAAATTTAATCAAAGAAACATAGCAAAATTATCAAAAATTTTGTTTGCTTTTGAGAACAACTGTTTGCATTTTTGGGAAACCCCCACAAGAAGAATTGGGAAAAAAACTGAGCTTTAAAGTTTGAAGATGGGAGAGAATTGCTTTTAGATGTTTGAAATTCCTCAATTACTCTCCCTCCATTCTGGGATTGAATGGAACAAAGCATCCCTGATGGTTATATCTATCAAGTTTTTTCCTCTGCAAATCACCAATTCACTCTAACTAAATGAAAACCAATGTCAAATCTTGGAAAATTCAATGGTTGAGTTGTGAATCATTATTTGAATAATTAATAACACTAATTTTGAGAAAAACTTTAGAAAAAACAGAACCTCCCTTGAATAAAGCTAAATCTGAATCTTCAAGCTCAAATCAAGAATCAAATACATACAATTCAAATGGACCTCCAAAAAAGCTAGAATCCAAACTCAAGGGAGCTCTGGAAAACAGAAACTTACAAGAAAAAAGGGGTCAAAAACAGAAGTAAGGATTGCATGTTTATTGTGGGTGAAAGGATTCATTCAATTATTGTAAGAAGCATAAGGAAAAGGGGGGAAACCAAAATACAAAAAATTTCTGTTAATTCTCTTGTATAAAGATAAGACCAATCCATTTCAAAATCTCAGCTTTTTGCCACAACTGAATGCTCTGAGCTTCAGAATCAAATGATATTCCTGTTATTATTTTTGAAAAAGACCCATCATTATTCTGCTATGCTTGAGTTGGGAGCGTATACATCTTTTACTTTTAATTATTTTTTCAGGAAGAAATTGGATGTTTTCTGTACAATTACCAACTCTTTCCATTTCCCAGGTGAAATCTGCCACCATTTTTACTCCAAGTAAGATTACATAATGGTTTCATTTTCTCACTTTCCCAATCTTTGAATGGGAACTCATAATTGGAAATTCCCATCATGGATTAAATGCTTTTAGGCCTTCATTTCATTTGTTCTTCAAAATATTATACTGAATGGTCTGAATATCCAATCAACTCCCAAAAAACTTGAGATAAGAATTCCTTTCACTTGGTTGCATCAGATTGCACTACACTAGATATCACCTCTTATGCAAATTTCATGCAGCTCTTTGGTCTTTGTGATTTTTGCTTCAATGCTTTAATCAAAATCTATAGTACTTTCAAAAATTCAGTGAAAGAAGATATGGTCAAAATTCCTGCCCTTCTCCACCAATGGGGATCCCTCCCAAAATTTTTTGTGGTGCAAATTTTTCTAAAAAGATTCAATTTCAAGGTGCTCATGAATTGATTCAAATAAATTTGGGTCAAGAATCTCACACTTCTATGAAAAGCAGCTGTTCCATCTAAAAGTTTCTTTCTATGACCTTTGTCCCCTGAAATTGAACCTAGAATTTTCAGTCTTACCTCAACAGTATACTTGTGGAACTTGTTGAAAAATAAATATTCTCATCTTCTCCCAAATCATTAAATACAATATAGATCATGTTAAAATTATTCTCAAGAGTTCATTCAAGAAAAATCTGTATTCTAAGGCTAAAACATTTTATTTAAAAATCAATTCAATTGAAATTCTCAGTTATGTCATTTCCACTGACAGGTAAAAGATGGATCAGTCAAAGATTTAAAGGTATCAAATTGGTCCACACCAAGGAAAAATACAGAGCTCCAATCCATTCTTGAACTTTGTAACTTCTAAAAATGGTATCTCACTTAATTTTTTTCAAAACTCATGGAAATGAATTTTTCCTTATGGGTTTAATCAACCAGGATAAACTCAAAATTTTGATTTTAAACCTGTTGCATTTCATTCAAATAAAAAAATTTAGGTTGAGAAACAAACTGAAAGATTAATGACAAGGAGCTCTTTGCCATTTTTCACTTCCTAAATAATTGGTATGCCTTTCTTCTCAGCCTATAGTCTCCCTTCTTCATTTTTACTTACCACTGTGCATTAAAACACTTCATGAATTGTGAAGTTTTTACTTGGTTCCAGATTTTATGAGCCAAGATGCTTTCTGAGTTTAATTTTAGAATTCCCTTTTATACTCATAAACAGGCTGGTTTTCCAAATATTCTATCTTCTTGATCCATGAGGGAGGACTTCAGGGATAAAAAGCCTGATAATTTCAAAAAGGTTAATGTTAGGTTAAAAGCTGATTTAGCCGTGGACATGGTTCAAAGTGGGCCGTGTGGCACGCCACACGGTCCAATCTGAGCTGTGTAAGACCCTTGATGGCTCAAAGAGTTGCACAGCCAACCCAGCCTGGTCCGATGGGATTTTGGATCCCAAACAACTACATTCAAGCTGTGTGGAGTTGTACACAGCTCAAATATGGTTGTGTGGCATTCAACAGGCCACCAGACCGCGGTGAGCCAAAAAAAATGGAATGAAAGGGAAGTAAAATAAGCCATGAATAAAATCAACCTTCCAAAAAACAGGAATCAACCAAAAAATCAAAGAAATCAAAACATGTTGATTTTTTGGTTAAAAAAAAAACAAGTAACTGGATTAGCCCTAAACTAATAAAAAACAAAAACAAGACATGGGTGATGTTAAATTCACTGTTCCAGATATGTGGGAGCCTGGTACACGGCTCCAGTTGTGTGGGAGCCGTGTAGGGCCCCCAGGCATGTGGTAGTTGTGTAGGGCCCCACGTGGCCTGTGGGAATTGTGTAGGGACCCTCAATGTGTGGGGGCCCATACACTACTCCATATAATTTATTATTTATTATTTATTATTTATTATTTAGCATTTATTATTTATTATTTATTATTTATTATTTATTATTTATTATTTATTATTTATTATTTATTATTTATTATTTATTATTTATTATTTATTATTTATTATTTATTATTTATTATTTATTATTTATTATTTATTATTTATTATTTATTATTTATTATTTATTATTTATTATTTATTATTTATTATTTATTATTTATTATTTATTATTTATTATTTATTATTTATTATTTATTATTTATTATTTATTATTTATTATTTATTATTTATTATTTATTATTTATTATTTATTATTTATTATTTATTATTTATTATTTATTATTTATTATTTATTATTTATTATTTATTATTTATTATTTATTATTTATTATTTATTATTTATTATTTATTATTTATTATTTATTATTTATTATTTATTATTTATTATTTATTATTTATTATTTATTATTTATTATTTATTATTTATTATTTATTATTTATTATTTATTATTTATTATTTATTATTTATTATTTATTATTTATTATTTATTATTTATTATTTATTATTTATTATTTATTATTTATTATTTATTATTTATTATTTATTATTTATTATTTATTATTTATTATTTATTATTTATTATTTATTATTTATTATTTATTATTTATTATTTATTATTTATTATTTATTATTTATTATTTATTATTTATTATTTATTATTTATTATTTATTATTTATTATTTATTATTTATTATTTATTATTTATTATTTATTATTTATTATTTATTATTTATTATTTATTATTTATTATTTATTATTTATTATTTATTATTTATTATTTATTATTTATTATTTATTATTTATTATTTATTATTTATTATTTATTATTTATTATTTATTATTTATTATTTATTATTTATTATTTATTATTTATTATTTATTATTTATTATTTATTATTTATTATTTATTATTTATTATTTATTATTTATTATTTATTATTTATTATTTATTATTTATTATTTATTATTTATTATTTATTATTTATTATTTATTATTTATTATTTATTATTTATTATTTATTATTTATTATTTATTATTTATTATTTATTATTTATTATTTATTATTTATTATTTATTATTTATTATTTATTATTTATTATTTATTATTTATTATTTATTATTTATTATTTATTATTTATTATTTATTATTTATTATTTATTATTTATTATTTATTATTTATTATTTATTATTTATTATTTATTATTTATTATTTATTATTTATTATTTATTATTTATTATTTATTATTTATTATTTATTATTTATTATTTATTATTTATTATTTATTATTTATTATTTATTATTTATTATTTATTATTTATTATTTATTATTTATTATTTATTATTTATTATTTATTATTTATTATTTATTATTTATTATTTATTATTTATTATTTATTATTTATTATTTATTATTTATTATTTATTATTTATTATTTATTATTTATTATTTATTATTTATTATTTATTATTTATTATTTATTATTTATTATTTATTATTTATTATTTATTATTTATTATTTATTATTTATTATTTATTATTTATTATTTATTATTTATTATTTATTATTTATTATTTATTATTTATTATTTATTATTTATTATTTATTATTTATTATTTATTATTTATTATTTATTATTTATTATTTATTATTTATTATTTATTATTTATTATTTATTATTTATTATTTATTATTTATTATTTATTATTTATTATTTATTATTTATTATTTATTATTTATTATTTATTATTTATTATTTATTATTTATTATTTATTATTTATTATTTATTATTTATTATTTATTATTTATTATTTATTATTTATTATTTATTATTTATTATTTATTATTTATTATTTATTATTTATTATTTATTATTTATTATTTATTATTTATTATTTATTATTTATTATTTATTATTTATTATTTATTATTTATTATTTATTATTTATTATTTATTATTTATTATTATTATTTATTATTTATTATTTATTATTTATTATTTATTATTTATTATTTATTATTTATTATTTATTATTTATTATTTATTATTTATTATTTATTATTTATTATTTATTATTTATTATTTATTATTTATTATTTATTATTTATTATTTATTATTTATTATTTATTATTTATTATTTATTATTTATTATTTATTATTTATTATTTATTATTTATTATTTATTATTTATTATTTATTATTTATTATTTATTATTTATTATTCATTATTTATTATTTATTATTCATTATTCATTATTCATTATTTATTATTTATTATTTATTATTTATTATTTATTATTTATTATTTATTATTTATTATTTATTATTTATTATTTATTATTTATTATTTATTATCTATTATTTATTATTTATTATTTATTATTTATTATTTATTATTTATTATTTATTATTTATTATTTATTATTTATTATTTATTATTTATTTATTATTTATTATTTATTATTTATTATTTATTATTTATTATTTATTATTTATTATTTATTATTTATTATTTATTATTTATTATTTATTATTTATTATTTATTATTTATTATTTATTATTTATTATTTATTATTTATTATTTATTATTTATTATTTATTATTTATTATTTATTATTTATTATTTATTATTTATTATTTATTATTTATTATTTATTATTTATTATTTATTATTTATTATTTATTATTTATTATTTATTATTTATTATTTATTATTTATTATTTATTATTTATTATTTATTATTTATTATTTATTATTTATTATTTATTATTTATTATTTATTATTTATTATTTATTATTTATTTTTTATTGTTTATTATTTATTATTTATTATTTATTATTTATTATTTATTATTTATTATTTATTATTTATTATTTATTATTTATTATTTATTATTTATTATTTATTATTTATTATTTATTATTTATTATTTATTATTTATTGTTAATTATATATTATTTATTATTTATAATTTATTATTTATAATTTATTCTTTAGTGGAGGCTACACAACTTGATTATAGTTGTTTAGCTTGCCATACAACTCAAATGGGATGTGTAGCATGCTAAAAAGCCCATTTGAGTTGTGTAGCATGCCACACCGCTCATGTAAGTGGTGTAGGCTGCCACACAACCCATTGAGACATGTACAGAGTTGTTTACACGGCTCAATGAGCCGTCAATTTATCATTACCCAAAATACAAGTAACTTGAAAATCGCTCAAGTAAAAACATAAAAAAAAAGACAAGTAACATGACAAGCGGTAAAGTAAAAACACAAAAAAAATACAAGGAACTCAACAAGCCCTAAAGTAAGTTCAACTTGACTAGACCTAAACTAAAAGGGCCCAAAAATTAAAGAAGTCTTTTGACCAGCCCTCAAGTAAGAGTTCCAAAAAAAATGCCAGTCTTTTGACCGGGCAAAAAATACAAGAATTCATTTGAGCAGCCCTAAGATAAAATTGCCAAAAAAATACAAGTCTTTTGACCAGCCCTAAAGTAAAAACCAAAAAAAAACAAGTTCAACTTGTGTGAAGCTGATCCCATGCCAAGCTTAACATAAGTTAAGCTTGTGATGGAATCAGCCTAACACAAGTTGAACTGAATCACAATTAAACTCTCATTCAAAACCCTCAATATAATGATGTTAACTAAAAAAACTCAACATAATGATGTTCAAAATGTGATAATCCCTTCTATCAATAGAACTTGTCAGCTGCATGAAAATTCCAATTTATATGAAACCCAATGATGAATTGAAGTCAAAGTCTATAATTGGTATAATCTAGAATACATTTGCAGTTGATCTTTGAGATGATCAACCAAAACAGAGCATTTTATAGAACTCAAGGAAGGTGGTTTTGCTACAATGGGCCGGATTGGAATCATTTCTGCCTCAAGTACTAATTGAACCCAGTGGTTATTGTTTACAAAGGAAATGAACATTGGATCCAATTGATGAGTAACACCATTTTTCATTGGAGTATAAGTATCAAATGAATCCAATGAAACAAAACCTATAGGTCTGGAATATGTGTCTGCTATGATTTGAACCATATTTAATTTAGCCAGCCATTTTGAGGAGGAAATATTTTTATTGATGTCTTCAAAATCAAGTATTTGTTTAATATTTTCAACCTCCTTTGCACCACCAAGCATCTTACTGTATCATGCTTCATGATTCTCTAATGTTTCAATCATTTCCTTCCTAACTTTTAACCAATAATGTTCTTCATAACCAAGAGATTTAGCAATTTTTCTAAATCCGCAATTCCCATCTCCAATTGGATCTCAAACCCCACCCAAGAAATTATGGAATTTATTGGGTATTTGATTGAGTTATTTCACGTTTGGTTCCTATCACAAAAACTCACTTAGTATTCATTTCTTTAATCAGATCAATTAAATGAATACTCACCAAAGATGAGCTTCTGTTTAAGCTTTTCTGCATGTTCTCTTCCTCTGAAGAGGATTCTGATTCCAAATTAAGTGATCCTAATTCACTTTCAGTCTCTTGCCCTGAAATATGAAATTCATATTCAGATTCTGCCAACTTTGACTAAAAATTCATCGTTAGTTAGTAACTAAGTTCATTAAACCAAAAAAATGAACATATCCCATAAGAAAAGACTTACAATCTTTTGTATTTTCTTATTTGTAGCCCTGCTAGTCTTTTTCCCCCCTTGAGTTTCTTTTCAACATGCTCAAGCCAAGATGGTTCTTGCCGCCCATCTGTCACTTTTGGCCTGCCCCTACTTGATTGTAAGACTTTAGGTTCAATTCTTGGCTTTGCTTGATATTTTGTAATCTTTTGAATGATATACTTCAATAGGCCGCTTTTCTCATGATCTGGAGAGCCCAAGATCATTACATTCACTTTTTCACGTAACTGAGGAATGCCTAGCATTTAATCAACATTGCACTTGACAAATTCAAATGGATCAACCATTAGTGAATTAGGAATCATTAATCACATAGGAATTTGAACAATTCAACTACAGCCAACTTAGAGAACTGGAACTGCAAGGGTCATAGTCCAACCTCCACTGATGATGAACATCTTTGGGTACCACAGATTCTCTGAATGCTAGACAGTCACCTATTTGGTGGGAACAGGGTAAACCCATAGTCTTGCAATATTACTTGGTGCACACTTTGCCATCATGATCATGTTTGAATTTCTTGAATTGTTCCCTAATAAGATGAATTGCCTCTAAAGAAAATTTGTAACCCAATGGTAACAGTTCAGGTGGAAGAACTGTCCCTAACTTAATTCAAGAGTTATAAAGTGACACATGAACAAATTTAATTTGATTTGAAACTTTTCCATCAAGGCTTTTCCAAACATTCAATAGGTTTCTCAAAGATTTTGCAAGGAATTGTTTGAGAGTTGCATGGGCCCCTTCAACCCAAGATGTTGTTTTGTTTCCAAAATATGGTTTTATACCAGTCCACACTGTTACAAAACTCTCTTTGATAGATAAAATGTTATTTTAAATATACTTGAGTGCATCCTCATAGTATTTCTAGAAACACTATACAAGTCAAAAGGTCAGAACCCAAAACTAGGAAGAATAAGAAGCAGTGATTTGGAAATATTCTGAGTTCTGCATCATTGAGCTCCCCCTCCTCCTTGGTCTTTGAGGCCCCATACTTTGCCCACAGATTCATAAAGCTTTTCCATCCTTCAATTTCATTAAAAAAGTGCGCTTTACAGTTTGCTTGTATGTTTTTAGACAAGTGCAAAGTGAAACATTGTCTTGATGACTTAGGGAAACTAGATTAAATAGCACAAATCAGAGCTTTTTCATGGTCTGTCACAAAAACTTTTAGAAGTATGTCAGGATCATAAGCCAACTCCTTTAATGCATTTAAAGACCAACTGTAGAACTTAAATGTTTCTTTTGTTGTAAAAACAAGAGCTTTTGTGAAATGTTTCCGATTGGCTGTCATTCCTACAACATGCAATAGTGGGGTTTTGTACTTATTTGTCTTATAAGTACAATCAAACATAGCAATATGATGAAATTTTTTTGAAAGCTTTACTGCCTCAGGATGTGCTAAGAACAGGGCCTCCAAGTGACCCTCTTCACTGAATCTTGACCAGTGAATCCAACTTGTTTCTTCAAGCTGTTCATAGAGTAGCTCCATAACACTTTTCCCCTTTAGTTCTGCAAGTGTTACCTTCCGCTTAGTGTTATAGATTGTTTGGTAATGAACATAATTACTGCCATCAATCTTGCTCAATTTTATCTGAAGTTGTCACATATTAAGCCCATCATTCATGACTTCTCTTAGATTTTCTCAGGCCACCCCCAAGATTCTCCTGAGTTGAGGATGCACCAAGAGATGTTCAGATGGTTGATGGTTATGTTGGGTTTCTTTGTAGGAGAGTTGCCACAAGGGGTCTGACTTTGTGCAACTTGCATGGATTAAAAACCTGCACCCAACCTTCCTTGTGTGAGTTTGTCTAGACTGTTTGGTAGGAAGTTGTCCTGAATAGGAACCATGGCAATCACAGGCCAAATCCACATATTTATCTTTCTTTGAGTTAAAAACCATCAGAGCGTAACCATGCTTCATAGCCCATGTTTGGCAATAGTCTTGGGCCTCTTCCCTAGTAGGAAAAGTTCTCACAGGAGGTGGGTCAAGTGGATCTGGCACCAATTAAATGGTTAGGTTTTGTAGTTTCATAGTTACAGGTACCCCATAAGTTAGTTTGAATTAAATTTAATTGGGCAAAGACCTCTGTAACATAAAATGTTACTCAAAACCAGAGGTTGCATCCCACTGTGAAAAATTTTGTTCCTCAACTTTCACCCTTGATGAGGATGAAATGGGGGCTTGCAATGTTTCATTACCCAAATCCTTTTTTTCTTTTTCCAAAACTTTTTTCATGGCACTATCAATGTAGAACTTCCATGCAGCCATGTCAGAAGAAGGAGGGCTTGCCACTGTTAGCATGCCAAAAAATTCAATTGTATACTTCAGTATTCAATCCAACTTTCAATTGAACAAACAAAGTTTGCTCACTTTTGAGTTGAGCAAGAATAGTTTGCAGAATTTTATACAATTTCAATATTCACTTTAATTTAACTTGTGTTCCACTTTAAACTCTCTTTGGGATTGCTAGGTGTGGAACAACAGTCCCACAAAGTATGTGTTTATCCCAAATTTGGGTTGACCAAACCCAAGTGTGGTCCAGGGGGTGCCAAAAATTCTGGCACAGCTTCCAGGGGGTTGCGCACCCCCAAAAACAGTGGTTTTGAGCCATGTACAGGGGTACACGGCTTAAAATTTCCATTTTCAGGGGGTAAATGGCTCCTATACAACCCCCAGGGGGTTTCTCATGTTTGGAAAAGCCCTTTGTAGTTGTCTATGGGACCCTACAGCTCATTTGAGCCGTGTAGGGCCCTACACAACTCCCACACAACTGGGGTTGTGAATTTAACATCACCCTTTCAAAATTTTTTATCAAGATGAAATATTATCAGCTTGAATTTTATCTCACAGTTTGATGCAACATTGAATAAAGAATTATGTTCCTCAATGAACTTCAGTATAAGAGAAAATAATTGTTGACTCAATCTTAAACAAATGCCAAAGGTTTTTGACTCAACAAAAACCAAGCTCTCAGCTTTTTAAATAAGATTAATTCCCCAAAAAAACAAGCTCAATTTTAGGATCTTCAAGGATTGAAATGAATGAACTGGTTCTGGAAATTTCAGATGAAATAAGACTTGCCAAACTATCAAATTAGAATTCTTTGGGAAATAAAGGAAATGGAAATTGAAAACTTGGTAGAAATTTGTCACACTCTCCAAGACAAAAAGTCAGAATGAAACAAGGAATATGTTCTTCTTCAATCTCTTCCTGTTTTAAAATGTGCTTGGATGTCTATTTCCCTATAAAATAATTTGAAAAATACTCTCTTCTATTCTTTTGATTCTTTAATATTAGTTTTAAAAAGATCCTAAATATTTTCTCCCTTTGTTGAGACAATAGCTACTGCAGCTGAACTGTTATTTTGAAAAATTATTTGTATTATTTTTGTTTTGTAAACATGGTCTTTCTACTGATATTTTTAGTGTTAGAGGCTCCATCTTTGTATAAATTTCCTGGATATCTCTTTGTGAAATCCTCCAAATTAAACCAAAAATCCCTATAGATTATTGTTCCAAATCAGACAAAGAACTCCTCTTTCAATGAAACCACCAATGCAAATTTGTTCACCAAGTTCTGCAAAATAATCTCCAAAACCTTCAATTCTTTCTCAATCTGGTTCAATTTCTTCTTGAAATATTCCATTTTTCCCCCTCTTCACCAAATCCACCTCTCTTTCACACATGTCATTGAGCTTAAAATAAGTCATCTCTGCAGAAGAATTTAACTCATCATATTATTTGAGCCTTTCAATTCATATTTCCTCTCCCCCTTCTACTCCTTGTTCTTCTGGTCCCTCTCCTAATATTTTTGTATTTTTTTCTCCTTTCACTTTTATTTCCTTTCCTCTACCTTTGATTCATCAATTAATTTTGGTTTGAAAATATTTATGATTCCTTTGCAATTTGAAAACCAGAACACTTCATCCTTGGAATAACTGCTCACCACCACCATGACACCTTTCCAACCCAATCTATGAATCCTTTATCAATTTTGAATTTTTAAAAAGATGTCTGAACTTTTTTATATTTTGAATCTTCTAAAATTTATTATTTTTGTATTTGAATTAAATCAAAATAAACTATACTTGGCTCCTTGTCCCCTATTAAGCTTTCAACTATTTTTTATCCTAAGGATTCCTTTTTTTGAGGCCAATGTTAAATTAGCAACCTCAGGGTTGCAAACAGCAAATCACAGCCCAACAAGAAGCAAGCCAAGTTTCCTGGGCCTTGCGCATCCCCCGGGGGGTTTCATTTTGAGTTGCAATCAAGAGTTTGCAACCCCCCCGGGATGCAAAAGTTGCAAGCGGAGTTTGGGTGTGTTTTCCTGGACCATTTGGGCTAATCCCCCTAAAATTGGCCATTTGAGGGGGGATTTGGGGTACCTATGCACCCCTGGACAACATGTGAGTGCTTTCAACCCCAAATTTGGGGATCTGGAATACTATGTGAGACTATTGGACCACAAAAATAAACTTAGAAATCAAAAATTCTGCATATTGGAAAAAACTCTTGACAAAAACCATGTACACACACAACACATGCCTTTTGCATAAATTGGTTCTCAAAATTAATTTTCTCAACCCAAAAGTGAGCAAACCTTTGGAGTTGTTGGATTGAAAATAAAATTGAATACTAAATTGCCTTTGAATTTTTTTGGTTTATGGGAACAGTGGAAAGCCCAAGCCCTCCCAGATTAAACGTGGCTATGTTAAAGGACTTAATTAAAAGTGTACTTAACACAGCTTTGGTGGAATCTAGGGATTTGGGTAGGGAGTTGGAAAAGAAACCACTGGAAGCCCCAATTGCATCCTAATCTAGGGTTAAAATTGAGGAACAAGATGTTTCTTCACAACTGGAACAAGATGTTCTGTCACAACTTGAATGGAATAAAGGTGGTGGGGCACATTTCATATGTAATTGGACTGAGAAATATTTGGCTTGACAAATACTAATGTAAATAAGTGGTGCCAGAGCCACTTGACCCTCCTCCTGTGAGAGCCTTTGCTAGTAAGAAAGAAGCCAATATTTATTGTCAGAAATGGGAAGCCATGCATTGATACGCATTGAAAACTTTCAATTTGAGGAAAGATAAATATGTAGATCTAGCATGTGACAGATTTGGGGTTTATGAAGGGCCATGCCTCACCAAACATCAAAGGCAAACTAACACTAGGAAGGTTGGGTGTCAATTCCTGATCCTTGCCAAAAGGAAATTAGCAGATCCCATGTGGCATATCTCCATTAGAAATGGCATACACAATCATCAACAACTTGAAATTCCTTCAGTGCATCCTCAACTGAGGAGAATTTCTGGTCAAGAATTAGATCTACTTAAGGAAGGAATGAAAGATGGGCTCAATAAAGTTCAACTTAAATGGAAATTGAGCAAGATTTATGGTGGAGAATACATTGACAATAGAAAAATCTAAAACACTAAGTGGAAGTTAAAGCAAGCAGAACTGGAAGGGAAAGTTGTTATGGACATTCTATTGGAAATAATCCAGGAATCCAAGTGGTTTTCCAGGTCCAAATTTGGTAGAGAGGGTCCCTTAGAGGCTCTATCCTTGGCTCATCCTGAGTATATAAAAATTTGCAAAAAATTCCATCATATTGAATAGTTGGATGGTAACTATGAAAGAAATAGGTGCAAAATCCCTCTATTGCATGTTGTAGGAATGACTGCAAACAGAAAGAATTTTACAAAGGCTTTTGTTTTCATAACAAAAGAAACATATGAGTTCTATAGTTGGGTGTTGAATGCATTAAAAGAGTTGGCTTATGATCCCAACAGGCTTCCAAAAGTCTTTATGACAGACCATGAAAAAGCTCTTATTTCTGCCTTTAAACACGGTTTCCCTGATTCATCAAGACAGTTGTGCTCCTGCCACTTGTTTAAAAGCATTCAAGCAAACTTTAAAGTGTGCTTCAGTAATGAAAATAAAGGATGGAAAAGTTTCATGACTCTTTGGGCCAAGTATGAGGCCTCTAAAACCAAGGGGGAGGCAGAAGTAAATGATGCAGAACTCAGAGTATTCCAATTTATTGCTTTTTCTATTGATCTCTGCTGGGAGTGCTTACTTTGAAACTTGTATAAATTGTTTCTTGAAAGACCCCAAGGATTTACTTGAGTATATGGAAAAGAATATTTTCCCTATGAAAGAGAAATTTTTAATGGCTTGGACTTGTTTCTACCAAACTTTGGGAATAAAAAAATTTCTTGGGTAGGAGGGCCCCTTTCTACTTTCAAAGAATTACTTGGGGGATCTTTGGGGAACATTTTGGATGTGTGGAACCAACTTTAAGGAAATATTGAAATTCAAATCCAATCAGTCCATGCAGCACTTAAAAAATCTCAAATAAAGTTGGGAACAGGTCTTCCAACAGAAATGTTACCTTTGGGTTAAAAATTTTCAATTGAGGCAATTAAACAAATTGAGGAAAAATTCAAGAAGTTAAAGCGCAACCATGATGGCAAGGTGTGCTTCAAGTCATATTAAAAAAAATGGGATTTCCTATTTCCCACATTTTAGGTGAAATAAGAGCATCAAGGGGATCCATTTTGCCTGAGGATGTTCATCCTCAGTGGCAGTTAGACTAAGAACCTTCCAATAAAGTAAGTGGGGTTTTTTAAGGGTATTATTTATTGGATTTTCAGATTAATTATTCAATTGAAAGATTAATTATTCAATTGAAAGATTAATTATTCAATTGAAAGATTAATTATTTGTTTAAAAAATTGATAATCCTTTTGGTTTTTGAAAGTTTGAAACAGATTGAGGGCATGATGAAGAATATGAAATGTCTAACAAGTGGAATTACATGTACAGGGAACAACCTAAAGAAGCTAGGTTGGAGATTCTCAGGTCAATGCTTGAGAATACAGCTTCTTTGATTTCCAACACAAGCCTTGAGCCAAAGGTGTAAAGGTCAAACTGCAGTCAACCAACATTGAAAGCAACCTGTTGTGAGCATTCAAAATAAAAACACCTTTAAAGAGCAATTAAGAGGGAAAAAAGGTTTAAAAGGGGACCCAAAAGACCAAAGACAGTAAGTATTTTATTTTTAGTTAAAAATTTTGATTTTTATGGTTTAATGAACTGATGGGAAAATGATTTTGGTAGTGCAAGGATGGCTCTTCATCCCAATCTCATAATTCAGAGGAAAATACTGAAGAAACAGTGAAAAGGGGACCAGGAAGACCACAAAGATAGTAAGTATTTTATTTTGATGAATGCTCATTTTTATGGTTTAATGAACTGATGGGGTAATTATTTCTGTAGTGCAAGGATAGCTCTTTATCTGATTTTCATAGTACAATAAAAGAGACTGAAAGTTCATTGGATTTGGTGCTGTTGGAATCAGATTCCTTTTTGAAGGATGAAGCAGAAGCCATGGAGGAGTCAAACAGAAGATCATCTTTGGTGAGTGGTGATTCCTTCAATTAGATTAGAATTGTGGCTAACTAATTTTTTATTTGAGGAAGTGAGTTACCTCAATCAAATACTGCATAACTTACATACGTTCTTGGGGGGGGGGTTGGGCTCCAGTTTTTGATGGAAATTGTTGATTTAGATTCATTTCTAAATCACTTGGGTATGATTAGCATGCATTGTTTCAAGTAAGAAAAGAAATGCTTGAAAAATTGAGGAAAAATACAATGTAATATGCCAAGATCCTTGGTGGCATTAAAGATGTTGAAAAGATAGAAAAAAAACTTGATGTTAATGAAATCAAAAAAAAGATTCCCTCTTCAAAATGGCTTTCAAAGTTAGATATGGTTCAAATAAAAGCAGATACTTATGGAAGACCAATATTTTTAATTTCATTGGATTCATGGTATAATTATACTCCTATGAAAATGGGTTTAAAAGAAGCACCAGACCCAATATTCATTTCATTTTTTAATAATCACCATTGGGTACATCTTGTAATTAAGGGAGATGTGATTCCAATCCCGCCCTTAGTTTCCAAACCACATTCCATGATTTCCAAAAAAGCCTCTTTTTGTGTGGTTGATTGCCTCAAAGATCAATTGAGTTGTATTCTAATTTATAGAAATCATTTTGATTTGATCATTTGGGTTTGGGTTCTGATGCTGATCTTGTAATTCTATTGATATAAAGGGTTATCACATTTTGAAAATCATTATGTTGAGTGTTTTGAGTTAACATCATTATGATGAGTGTTTTGATTGATATTTTATTGGTAATTCAGTTAAACTTGTTTTTGGCTGATCCCATCATAAGTAGTATTTTTACTTCTTGTGATGAGATCAGCTTAGCACAGGTTGAAAATTTTTTTTTGGTCTTTTTACTTTAGGGCTTTTCAAGTTACTTGTCTTTTTTTGGTTGTTTTACTTTAGGGCTTGTCAAGTTGAAATTTTATTTTTTGGCACTTTTAATTTAGGGCTAGTCAAGTTGAACTTGTATTTTTTGAAACATTTACTTTAGGGCTGCTCCATAGACTATTTATTTTTATGTTTATTTTTATTTATTTTTGGCCTTATTTTTATTCATATTTATTGATTTCTATTTAGGCCTTATTTTCATTCATATTTATTAACTTTTATTTTTTTTCAACATCTCTTCTTCTTCTTCTTCTTTTTAATTTTAATTTTTTTTCCCCAACTGGGTTGTGATCAACCCCTCACAACTCCAAATTGCCTCATGAGTGGCTGTTTGCAACTGAGCCAGATTGCAAGCAGATATTCACAACTGCAACAGATTGCAAGCAGCCATACAAGACCCCAATTGGGTCGCAAGTTGCGCCATGGAACCATTTTTAGTTCATGAAGAGGGGTTCCAAGGTTGCAGATTTGACATTTCCCTATTGTTATTTATTTTTGGCCTTATTTTTATTCATATTTATTAATTTTTATTTAGGCCTTCTTTTTATTCATATTTATTGATTTTTATTCATATTTATTAATTTTTATTCATATTTATTAATTTTATTGATATTTATTAATTTTTATTCATATTTATTAATTTTTATTCATATTCATTAATTTTATTCATATTTATCAATTTTTATTCATATTTATTAATTTTTATTCATATTTATTCATATTTATTAATTTTTATTCATATTTATTAATTTTTATTTATTTATTTATTTATTTGTTCATTGTCCCTTTTTTTAAATTTTGACTTTTTTTTCCACAAATGGGTTGTGAATGACTGCTCACAACCAAAAATGGGTTGTTAAAATCTGCTCACAACTCCAAATTGATTCTTGAGAAGCTATTTGCAACTGAGCCGTGTTGCAAATGGCCATTCACAACTGAAACAGGTTGCAAGTTGTGCCATGCAACCCTTTCTTTGTCTTGCAGGGGGGTTGTGAGGTTGCAAATTTAACATTGGCCTTTATTTTGATTTATTTTTGGAGTTATTTGTACTCATTTTTATTAATTTCCATCAATGCTCATTTATTTATTTTTTCAATATCTCTTCTTCTTCTTCTTCTTTTTTTAATTTTAATTTTTTTTTTTAATTTTTTTTTTTTTTTTAATCTTGATTTTTTTTTTGAAAATGGGTTGTGAACGGCTGCTCACAACTTTAAATTGCATTATGAAACTGAGCCGGGTTGAAAAAGGTGTGGAAAGGGATTTTGAGTTCCATAAAAGGGTGATGTTAAATTCATGGCTCCAACCTTGTGGTAGTTGTGTAGGGCCCTACACGGCTCAAATGAGCTGTGGGGGCCCATAGACAACTGAAAAGGGCTGTTTCAAACACGCGCGACCCCCAGGGGGTTGTGTAGGAGCTGTGTAACCCCCAAAAATGGTTAATATGAGCGGTGTGCCCCCATACATGGCTCAAAACCGCTGTGTTCAGGGGTGCACAACCCCCAGAAGTTGTGCCAGAATTTTGGGCACCCCCTGGACCACACTTGGGTTCTTACAACCAAAATTTGGAATCAAGAAATACTTTGTGGGACTGTTGTTCCACACCTAGCAATCCCAAAGAGACTTTAAAGTGAAACACAAGTTAAATTACAGTGAAAATTGAAATCATATAAAATTCTGCAAACTATTCTTGCTCAACTCAAAAGTGAGCAAACTTTGTTTATTCAATTGAAAGTTGGATTGAATACTGAAGTATACCATTGCATTTTTTTGCATGGGAACAGTGGAAAGCCCTCCTTCTTCTGACATGGCTGCATGGAAGGTCTATATTGACAGTACCATCAACAAAGCTTTGGAAAAAGAAAAAAAGGATGTGGGTAATGAAAAGTTGGAAGCCCCAATTGCATTGCCATCAAGGGTGAAAATTGAGGAACAAAATGTTTCACAGTGGGATTTGACCTCTGGTTGTGAGTAAAATTTTACATTACTGGTCTTTGCCGGATTTAATTTGATTGAAACTGATGGAGTGCATGCCATCAATATAACTATGTAACTATGAAAGATCCACTTGACCCACCTCCTATGGGATCTTTTCCTGCTAGGGAAGAGGCAAAAAAACTATTTTCAAGCATGATCAATGAAGCATGATTACACTTATCAGCTTGCTACTATTGCAGAGCAAGCTGCAAAATTAACAGAAATAAAATAATAATAATAATAATAAAATTAACCTAAGAAGGATTAGGAAAACCATAAATATTATTGCAAAAATGGATTTTTCACCCAACATTCAATAGGGTCACTCACTGAACCCACCCTTGAAATCCAACTCCTTATATTTTTAAATAATTAAGGGAAGAAAGACCAAAATACCACGGCACCACTATTGAACTTTTTGGCCAATAAAATACTTCACATGTATTGTCACATATAGGTTTCACACCTAAAATTCAGTCAGAATTGAGGTGTTGTGTATATTTTAGGAGTTAAAGACGGAAATGTGTTCTGTCACAATTCCCGCACGCAGCCAGGACAGCCAATGCACCTGCGCGCGGCTGAGCTACAGCTCTGTCACTCTTTCAAAGTCGTGTACGCAGCCCTGGGCCTCTGACAAGTACGCAGCTGTGGGACTATGGGTTGACAAAGTGACAGGCCGCCTGAGAACCTTAAGTACTGCGTAAACATGCTACAACCTACATGGGAACATGCTACATATGTAATAAATGTTTCCATGGATAGTAGATAGTCTAAAAATACATAAAAATATATAAAAATACTTAATTAACCTTTATACGTATTTTTTATTAAATATAATTCAAGGTACCAAAAATGCCAAAAATAAGATAATGACTAATTAAAAAAATATATTAAAATACTTTGATATACTATTATGAGAACTTCTATACATCAACATTTTTTGTGACATACTAAGGAAATGTATCATGTAAAAATATTACATGAATACCCATGAATTAAATTTTTAAGTAATTATTTTAGTAAATCAACTGAATTTTGAAAATAAGGAGTAAAATCAATATCATGACTTTACTCCAAATATTTAATACATAATTAGAACTCACCTGAAATCAGAATATCCGTATGAAGATCCATTAAAATAATTATCAACTTTCTGGGAACATTTACTAAGGATAATTATTTAAATAATAAATAAAAAGGACAGATTAGTGTTATTAACACGTCCCAACATCAATTATAAAGTAGAATAATTCCCACACCCTGTGGAATTAGATGCTACCCGTGTTACAGCACCAAAAAAATGTGACAGGCTACCACTGGTTACCCTTCTAGCATCAGTGTCCGTCCCTCTTAGCCCCTTTACCCCTCAGAAGGACAATATTGGGACTCCAAAAGCTATGAATAAAGAGCTCTTTTGAGGATATTGAAACCCAGAGACCCAGTTATATTTATGCCCAGACACCGTGCCAAGTTAATAAAATAATTATAAAAGATAAGGGAGTGATTTATGGCTTTATTCTGATTAATAATATCCGTCCTCAACCCTCTTTTTATCAATATAAACTGCTGAACAACCTTATAACCCCAGTATACAGGTTTAACCCATCAGTGCATGTCACAAACAGATTCCCAAAGGATTTAATAATATAAAAGTGAGTCTTATTATCCTTTATCTGTCGTGGAAGCTTGGTTACAAAGCCCTGCCCCTCCACTGTGTATTTTATATACATATTATCTTTGGTAAAAATATCCTTTAAACTAAAGGGCCCAAAAAAACCAGGCCTACATGTTTTCATACTGAATTCCCTGAAGAGAGGTTTTAAATACCCCCAATATAATTTTGGCCCCTCTATAAAAATATTTAATAATCAATTTATCTATATTGATTTATAACAATAAACCATAACCAAACCAATTAACCTTGCAATAATCTTTATCCAAATATTTTATGGATTTTTGCTGCATTTATTAAATAATATATTTATTATTTATTCTATCACCTCTTGTAGCTAAACAATAGCTAGGGTCTTGACATCCAGGATGCTGGAAATTTGGGGTCTGGTAGGGACATATACCATTTTATTATATTTAATACCTTTGACCAGAAATTTCACATAAAATTAAATCAAAGATAAATTTATCTGAATTTTTAACCATGATTCATCATTGAATTATTTTGCAGTGGATTTAAAAACCAATTCAGAATTAATAATCTATTATTCAAATCTTTTAAAGATAAGAAAAGAAGAATATATTAAAAATTATAAACCTACTGGTTGGGAAGCTTTGAATCAATCTGAGAAACTTGATATCTCTTCTGCACATAAACACTTAGATAAAATCTTTGAACAAGAAGATCTTGAGAGGCATATCAACTTCCAGGCCCTATCAAGAAAATGTAAAGCTTGGAAGAAATACCGTATAAATTAATTTTTAACATATAAAAGTAAGAAACTTGTATTACCATATTATTTTTATTAAAATAATTTTAATATGTTTTATTGACCAATAAAATAACCTTTTACCATCAGTAAACCCTCATATACCAGAAACCACTACCACCAAAACTGATTTATTGGATCAAGAAGTCCCAGATATCTCTGGAAGCCCTGGAAATATTGATTGGACGGGTGAAGACCTCATTGGGACACACCAAGAACCTTTAGGATTACCTCTTAAGGACCAATTTAATCCCAATAAAGTCTTGGTACCTTTGAATATCAACTTAAGTGAGTTTTAAATAAAACTTATTTTTAGGGATTTTTTCTGTAGAAAAATACTTATAAACATTTTATTTAATATGAATAGATGTAACACAAGAGCCTCAGGGAGAATTCCCTCCTATGGATCTTTGCCAGGAGCCCCCAGTAACCGTGAGACCACCAATAATGACAACCATGAGGGGACTGGAACCCATGAATCAAATGTTGATGGACAAGGAAAAGCCCCAAGTACTTCTGCCCTCCCCCAACCTAGAGCAGGAGAAGGTAGTAGAATTAAGCCCTCCTCCATTAAAAGAAGATTCCCTGCAGCCATCCCAGCAGAATCTGGCCAAGGAAGCCAGGATCAAAGAATTAGTCAGAGAGCACGTGAAATATTGGGAAGAGTTCAAAGAAGCCCAAGCAAAAGAGGAAATGGTATCTATGAAAAAGATAATCTCCCAGGCAAAAGCTACCCAGATAGCTCTTCAGAAAATGATTCCAAGGAAAGAGGTAGAATCCTACGTAGAAAAGTGGAATCCTTGGGATCAATTAGCCCAACTGAAAGGCAAAGGATCAGGAAAGAAGAGATCTTCTTCCCATCCAAAGCCAAAGGTAAAGAAGGATTGGGATCAGATAATATTCTTAGCTCAAAACTGGAAAAAGGTTTCCAACAATTAGCCTCTAATTCTGAACCCATTAACTTGTCTAAACAAACCACTGATGTAATTACTTCCTTTTCTAATGATATGCACCATAATTTCAAGATTGTTTGTGGAAATTTGGACAGTGTTTATACCCAGATGGATAAATCAACCTCAGTAGTAGCCAAATTAATTGATAGCCAAACAAAAACTGTAGGAATGGAAGATATTAAAGAACATAAAGAACAATTATTGGAGACAATTAATCAAGGTAAAATCAGACAGACTCAAACAATTGAGAATATTTTATCAGGTATCCAAGAAGATTTTATTATGTCTTTTCAACCTTTAAAAGAAGAATTGGTAACCACCACTAACATCTCCATTCTGTCCCTTAGTGAAAAATTAGATCTGCTTAATAATAAAGTGGACCTGCAACTTAATATGATCAAGAATGATCTTAGAGACTTAACAGTCCTTCTGAACAACCCCTTGGGGAGTACCACAGAGGAACCAAAACCTCCCAGACAAACAACTACACCTTATGCACCAAACTTACTAGGAATGCATAGGAGTGACACCTTCAGGCCTAGTCCTACTCCTGAAATATAACAAGCCCTCAAACTTTTACCCCCAATTTCTGAATGGCCTAAGTTCTCCGGTGAAGTAGAATACAATCATATAAATTTCATTAAATTTATTGAATATACTATTAACTCTTATGACTTACCAGAAGCTATAGCTGTAGTCAGGCTGCCCAGACTATTTGAGGGAGTAGCTTTGTACTGGTTTATTAGTAAAAGAGAAGAAGTAGGATCCTTACCATGGAATTCTTGGAAACTTCTAATTAAAGACCAATTTGGTTCTAGAATGTGGAAAAGAAAAATGATGAAAAATTTCAAAAATTCCTCATTTGACCCCTCCAAGCATAAACCTCACAAATGGTGCTTGGAACAGAAGAGAAGAATAGATTGCTTCTATCCAGATGCTGATAAAGAGGAAGTGAATGAAAGACTCCTCAAATTGTTTCCTGGAAATCTTAACCATAGTGTAAGATGCAGGATTAGTGGGATGCTGAATTACCAACTCCAATCAATGTGTTAGAAGAAGTCATAGATATGAATGGGTTAGAAAAGAAGGTTCCTTCTAGACCTAAAGAGAAATTCAACATTAAAAAAACCAGAGAACAACCCCCTCTGATAAATACCTCTGATAATAAGAAAACTAATGAGAACAGGGACAAAGAGAGAATTCCTGGAACTTGTTGGAATTGTAACAAGACAGGGCATGTGAGACAAGACTGCCCATTACCAAAAAGAAAGATAGAAGTCTTGAAAGGAGAGCAGGAGGTTGAAGGGAATCAGAACTATGAAGATATAGCTGATACTGAAGGATGCCTTTCTGAATGTGAATTGATCCTGAACAACCCTTTTAATGTTATAGAAGGAGATATAGGCACTTCTATAGAAATCAATAACATCCATGGGGACTCTAGTTTCCCCCAAAAATGGGATCCTACCATAATTACTAGACATATCACGGACATTAAACCATTAACAGTTGAACCTATGAGTGGTAAGAGTTATACTACTGGTCAAACTTGCTATGCAACAGGATTGTATAGAGACAGAACTATAAGGTTATTACTGGATAGTGGAGCTTTCTGCTCATGTTTCTGTACTGAATTCTTAATCAAATGGGATCCCAATTGGAAAGAACACCTTCTGCCCGTCCCAAAAGCCAAGTTTAGCTCTTGCAACTCTACAATGAATGCTTTTGGAGTATGTACTGCTCCTATAATATTACCCCATACTAAAGGATCTTTGAGAATACAAGTGGAATTTGTGGTATTGCTCAATGGATTATCTGACTACCTGACAATAGATAATGATGCTTTGTTTCTATATGGTATAGATGTGTTCTAGAGTAAAGGGAGATACTTTACAGTGGGTGGTAATTGGGACAAGAAGTTTAAGATATGCACCATCCAATCTAACTTCCCCTCTTCCACTTATCAAAAGCATTTAGAAGATTTTAATCAAGAATACTTCTCTCAAGAAGCTCTGAACATGAAACTTTCTGAGGAACAAAAGAAAGATATATTGACAGTCTGCTTTGAGAACCAAAATGCTTTTTGTACTAAAGATCATCCCATTGGTGATATCAAAGGACATGACATGGTATTAACATTGACTATTAAGCCTCCTTATCCTCCAAACTTAAGAAGACCAGCTTATCCCTCTGGTCCTAAGTCTAGAATAGCTCTTGAGGAACATATCCAAGAACTGATAGACTTACAAGTATTAAGGAAAGTAGGGCACAATGAGCAGGTAGATGTGACCACACCTGTAATAATAGCTTGGCATAATGAAAATTCAAGAATGGTAGGAGATTTCAGAATTCTCAATAATTATACCCAGGCAGATTATAATCCTATACCCCGGATTGATCATGCTCTACATAACTTTTCCAAGGCCAAATATATCACTACTATGGATATGCTTAAAGTTTTCCACCAGATACCTATAAGCCCTGAAAGCAGGAAGTTTATGAGAATAATCTTTAATTTGGGAATATATGAATATCTTAGGATACCCTTTGGTATAAAGAATGCCCCATCACACTTCCAGAGAACAATGGATAAAGTTCTAGGTACATAAATCAGACAAGGATGGATGATGGTATATATAGATGATGTTATCATATATTGTGATGATTGGGATAATCATATCAACCAAAAAAGATTAGTACTCCAAACTATCTCCAAAGCAGGATTAAAAGTATCCATTAAGAAATGCAACTTTGGATATGGAGAATTGAAAGCTCTTGGGCATATAGTCTCTGGTATAACTCTAGCTGCTGATCAAAATAAGATAGCTGCTGTCATGAACAGACCCATGCCTCAAAATAAAACAGAGCTACTGTCTTTCATTAGTTTTTGCAGTTAATACAGACAATACATACCAAAGTTTGCTATGCTAACTAAAATTCTGTACAAAATATGCAACAACAACACTCTATTTGAAATGACACATGAGAGATTGAAAAACTATGAGGAACTAAAAATAGCTATGACCTCTACTCCTTTACTCATTCAACCAGATTACTCCAAGCCCTTTAAACTGTACATTGAAGCCTTTATGGAAGGGTTAGCAGCTGCTCTAAATCAAGAAAGAATAGAAGAAGACAGACCAGTGGAGAAACCAGCACTCTTCATATCTAGACAGATCGAAGATACAGAAAAGAGATATGGAGCCAGTCAGTTGGAATGATTGGATATAGTATGGGCTTTAGAAAAGCTACACTATTACTTAGAAGGCACCACTTTCCAAGTGATCACAGACTGTGATGCTGTAAGAACTCTCATGAACATGAAAACCCCCAGCAGAAATATGCTCAGGTGGCAAATTGCTATACAACAGTACAGAGGTCAGATGAATATGGTACATAAAGCTGGAGCTAAACATCATAATGCTGATAGTCTTATTAGGAATGCTTTTCCAAATGAATCTAGAAATACAGCATATGACCCTGAGGATCAAGATATATTTCCTATCTTGAACATCAATCTTTTTGCATTAAATGATCCAATAATGGAGATCCACTTATGTGAAATAGATACTGCTTTCTTCAATCTAGTGAGGGACAACTACTCCCCTGAAATCAAGCTGCTGATTATCATTATGGAATGTGAATCCCCAGAAGCAGCTCTGATAAATAGTTTACCTGCTTCATTACTTAAACCCTATAAAGAAGGGAGGTTTACCTTTTGGGACAGTCTCCTTTACTACAGACACCAACATTACAGTGTATTAGTACTAAGCAACAAAGAACACATACAACACATACTCCAGGAATTCCATGACAACTGTTTATCAGGGCATCTATCCACTGAAAGAACCTTGGAGAAAGTAAAACAAAATTCTTGGTGGATAGATTGGAAAGAAATCACTATTAAGTATGTTACTAGCTGTGAGACTTGCCAAAAATCTAATAAAACTACTGGCAAAAGGTTTGGACTCCTACAGAAGATCTCTGAACCCAAAACTAGATGGGGAATTGTTAATGTGAATTTTGTCACCAGCCTCCCCCCTGGAGGTACTCATTTATATAACTCTGTCCTGGTTATAGTTGACAGATACTCAAAGAAGGCAAAATCATTACCTAACCACAAAGAAGATAGTGCTATCAATGTAGCTCTACTAATTTGGAATAGGATCATAGCTTATGTTGGTATACCCAAGATTATAATCAGTGACAGAGACCCCAAATTCATCTCTGTGTTTTGGAGGAATCTACATGATATACTGGGTACTCCTCAAGCATTTTCTACAGCATACCATTCCCAAACTGATGGATTAGCTGAAAGAATATACAGACCCTAGAAGATATTTTAAGAAGGCTCTGTAGCTTTGGTCTAGAATACAAAAACTCAGATGGTTATTGCCATGATTGGGTAAGCCTACTCCCAGCTCTAGAGATGGCTTATAACAGCAGTAAACATTCTACTACCAAAGAAGCCCCTTACATACTAGAAAGAGGATGGATTCCAAAACTCCCTAGAAATAACTTAAACTATAGCTTAGCCAACATTAATCCAACATCTCTTGAATTTAAGAAAATGATAGATCTGGCAAATAATCATGCTCAAAAGTGTGTAGAAGAAGAAGTAGAAAACAACAAAAAAAGATGGGACAAATCACATAGGGAACCTGACTTTAAAATAGGAGATCAGATCTTGATATCCACTACCAACTTCAACAATCTAGCAGGTAAAAGAAAGCTGAAACCAGCCTTTGTTGGACCATTTTTTATCAAAAATATGCATGGCAAAAATGCTGTAGAAGTAATCTTGAGTGAAGAATTATCAAGGAAACATCCAGTATTTCCTGTTAGCCTAATAAACCACTTTTGACCAAAAGAAGGTAGCAACCTCCCTCCAACAATAATCCCAATAGAACCTGACCCTGTGAAATAAAAAGGGAAAGTAAGAAGGATATTTAGAGACAAGAAAGAGAGAGTGCAAGGAAAAGATTTTAGACTATAATTAGTAAGATACAAAGGAGAATCTGCAGACAAAGATGAATGGTTACCAGAGAATAATATACCTGATGGACCAATACCTCTTAGAAACTACAGAGCCAGCAAAAGAAACTGAAACACACATGGAATTAATTTTTTTCCAACATGCTCCAGATTTTTTTCAGATATGGCCATATCTTTGAGTGGGGGAATGTCAACTTGCTACTATTGCAGAGCAAGCTGCAAAAGTAACAAAAATAACATAAAAATAATAATAATAAATTTAACCTAAGAATGAGTAGGAAAACCATAAATATTATTGCAAAAATGGATTCTCCACCCAACATTAGATAGGGTCACTCACTGAACCCACCCTTGAAATCCAACTCCTTATATTTTTAAATAATTAAGGGAAGAAAGACCAAAATACCACGGCACCACTATTGAACTTTTTGGCCAATAAAATACTTCACATGTATTGTCACGTATAGGTTTCACACCTAAAATTCAGTCAGAATTGAGGTTTTGTGTATATTTTAGGAGTTACAGACAGAAATGTGTTCTGTAACAATTCCCGCATGCAGCCAGGGCAGCCAATGCACCTGCGCGCGGCTGAGCTACAGCTCTGTCACTCTGTCAAAGTTGTGTATGCAGCCCCGGGCTTCTGAAAAGTATGCAGCCGTGGGACTATGAGTTGACAAAGTGACAGGCGGCCTGAGAAACTTAAGTACTGCATAAACATTCTACAACCTACATGGGAACATTCTACACATGTAATAAATGTTCCCGTCGATAGTAGATAGTCTAAGAATACATAAAATTATATAAAAAATACTTAAATGAACTTTAAAGGTATTTTTTATTAAATATAATTCAAAGTACCAAAAATGTTGAAAAGAAGATAATGACTACTTCAAAAAATATATTAAAATACTTTGATATACTATTATGAGAATTTCCATACATCAACATTTTTGTGACATACTAAGAAAACGTATCATGTAAAAATATCACATGAATACCCATGACTTACATTTTTAAGTAATTATTTTAGTAAATCAACTGAATTTCGAAAATAAGGAGTAAAATCAATATCATGACTTTACTCCAAATATTTAATACATAATGAGAACTCACCTGACATCAGAATATCCGTAGGAATGTATATTAAAATAATTATTAACCTACTGGGAAAATTTACTAAGGATAATTATTCAAATAATAAATAAAAAGGATAGATTAGTGTTATTCACACGTCCCAACATCAATTATAAAGTAGAATAATTCCCATACCCTTTGGAATTAGATGCTACCCGTGTTACAGCACCAAGAACACGTGACAGGCTACCACTGGATACCCTTCTAGCATCAGTGTCCGTCCCTTTGAGCCCCTGCACCCCTCAGAAGGACAATATTGGGACTCCAAAAGCTATGAATAAAGAGCTCTTTTGAGGATATTGATACCCAGAGACCCAGGTATATTTATACCCAGAAACCGTGCCAAGTTAATCAAATACTTGTAAGAGATAAGGAAGTGATTTATGGCTTTATTCTGATTAATAATATCCGTCCTCAACCCTCTTTTTATCAATATAAACTGCTGAACAACCTTATAACCCCAGTATACAGGTTTAACCCATCAGTGCATTTCACAAACAGATACCCAAAGGATTCAATAATATACCAGTGAGTCTTATTATCCTTTCTCTGTCGTGGCAGCTTGGTTACAAAGCCCTGCCCCTCCACCCTGTATTTTAAATACATATTATCTTTGGGCAAAATATCCTTCAAACTAAAGGGCCCAAAGTAACCAGGCCTACATGTTTTCATACTGAATTCCCTGAAGAGAGGTGTCAAATATCCCAAATATAATTGTGGCCCCTCTATAAAAATATTTAATAATCAATTAATCTATATTGATTTATAAAAATAAACCATAACAAAACCAATTAACCTTGCAATAATCTTTATCCAAATATTTTATGGATTTTTGCTGCATTTATTAAATAATATATTTATTATTTATTCTATCACCTCTGGTAGCTAAAGGATAGCAAGGGTCTGGAATCCAGGAGGCTGAAAACGCTTTACCAGTTTTCAACTCAAAGCCTGACCAATATCTGGATTTAGCCTTTGATAGACAAGGTTCCTATTCAGGAAAGTATCTTACCAAACGGTATAGACAAACTCACACAAGGAAGGTTGGGTGCAGGTTTTTAATCCATGAAAGTTGCATGAAGGCAGACCCCTTGTGGCGAATCCCCTATAAAGAAACGCAACATAACCATCAACCATCTGAAAATCCCTCTGTGCATCCTCAAATCAGGAGAATCTTGGGGGTGGCCTGAGACAATATAATAGAAGGCATGAATGATGGGCTCAATACTTTACAAATTAAGACACAATTGAGAAAGATTGATGGCAGAAATTAGGTTGATGACCAAAAAATATATAACACTAAGCAGAAGGTAACGCTTGCAGAAATAAAGGTGAAAAGTGTTATGGAGGTACTCTATGAACAGCTTGAAGAAACAAGTTGGATTAACCAGTCAAAGTTCAGTGGAGAGGGTCACTTGGAGGCCATGTACTTAGCACACCCTGAGGCAGTAAAGCTTTCAAAAAAATTCCATCATATTGCTATTTCTGATTGTACTCATAAGACAAATAGGTACAAAACCCCACTATTGCATGTTGTATGAATGACAGCCAATTGGAAAACTTTCACAAAAGCTCTTTTTTTCCACAACAAAAGAAACGTTTGAGTTCTCCAGTTGTTCTGCAAATGCATTAAAGGAGTTGGCTTATGATCCTGAGAGACTTCAAAAAGTCTTTGTGAAAGACTTTCAAAAAGCTCTGATTTGTGCTGTTGAGTCTAGTTTACCTGAGTCATCAAGACAATTTTTCACTTTGCACTATTCTAAAAACCTAAAAGAAAACTGTAAACCGCGCTTTGTTAATTACTTTGAAGGATGGAAAAGCTTTATGACTTTGTGGGAAAAGTATGGGGCCTCAAAGACCAAGGAGGAGGTGAAGGTAAATGATGCGGAGATCAGAGTAGGTCCAAATTGCTGCTTTTTATTCTTCCTAGTTTTGGGTTCTGACCTTTTGACTTGTATAGTGTTTCTTGAAAGACTATGAGGATGTACTTGAGTATATGGAAAATAAAATTTTCCCCATCAAAGAGATTTTTGTAACAGTGTGGACTTGTATAAAACCAGATTTTGGAAAAAAACAACATCTTTGGTTGAAGGGGCCCATGAAACTCTCAAAAAATTCCTTGCAAACTTTTTGGGAAACCTATTGGATGTTTGGAAAAGGCTTGAAGGAACAGTTTCAAATCAAATTAAATTGTTTCATGCATCACTTTATAACTCTCAAATTACGTTAGGGAAATTTCTTCCACATGAACTGTTACCATTGGGTTAAAAATTGTCTTTAGAGGCAATTCATCTTATTAGGGAACAATTTGAGAAGTTCAAACATGATCATGATGGCAAAGTGTGCACCAAGTCTTATTCCAAGACTATGGGTTTTCACTGTTGCCACCGAATTGGTGACCTTCTATCATTCAGAGGATCTGTGGTACCCAAAGATGTTCATCCTCAGTGAAGTTTGGAGTATGACCCTTGCAGTTCTAGTTCTGTAAGTTGGCTTAGGTTGGATTATTCAAGTTGGATGGTTAAAATCACTATGTGATTAATGCTTTTTGATTAATGAATCGTAATTAACTCAACATTGATCCTTTTTAATTTTTCCAGTGAAATGTTGATGAAATGCTAAGCATTCCTCATTTACGTGAAAAAGTTAATGCAATGATCTTGGAATCTCCAGATAATGAGAAAAGGGGCCTATTGAATTATATCATTCAGAATATTACAAAATATTTATCAAAGACAAGACTTGAACCTAAAGTCTTACAATCAAGTAGGGGCAGGCCAAAATTGCCAGATATGAGGCAAGAACCATCTTGGTTTCAGCATGTTGAAAAACAAATCAAGGGGGAAAAAAGGACTAGAAGGTCTCCAAACAAGAAGAGACAAAAGATTGTAAATCTTTTTTTTTAGGATATGTTCATTTTTTTGGTTTAATGAACTTAGTTATTAACTAATGATCAATTTTTAGGAAAATCCCGCAGAATCTGAATCTGAATTTCATAGTTCAGAGAAAGAGACTGAATGGAATTGGGATCACTTAGTTTGGAATCAGAATCCTCTTCAGAGGAAGAGAATGTGCAGCAAAGCTCAACCAGAAGCTCATCTTTGGTGAGTATTCATTTAATTGATCTGATTAAAGAAATCAATACCAAGTTTGTTTTCATGATGGGAACCAAAAGTGAAATACCTCAATAAAATATCCAAGAAATTTCATAAGTTCTTGGATGGGTTTGGGATCCAATTGGAGATAGGAATTGAAGATTTGGAGTCATTGCTAAATCTCTTTGTTATGAAGAAAATGGTTGGTTTAAAGTTAGGAAGGAAATGATTGAAACATTAGAGAAACATAAAGCATGCTACATTAAGATGCTTGGTGGTGCAAAGGAGGTTGAAAAGATTAAACAAAGAATTGATGTTGAAGACATCAATGAAAAGATTCCCTCCTCAAAATGGCTGGCTAAATTAGATATGGGTCAAATCATAGCAGACAAATATTCCAGACCTATATTTTTCATTTCATTGGAGTCATGTGATACTTATACTCCGATGAAAAATGGTTTTAATGATCAATCAGATCCAATTTTTATTTACTTTGTAAACAACAACCACTGTGTTCTATTAGTACTTGAGGGAGAAATGATTCCAATCCTGCCCAGTTTAGGAAAACCATTGTCCTTGATTTCTCAAAAAGACTTTGGTTGGGTTGATCATCTCAAAGATCAACTGCAAATTTATTCTAGATTGTAATAGAATTTGACTTCAGTTCATCATTGGGTTTCATATAAATTGTAATTCTAATGCAGCTAAAAATTTCTTTTAATATAAAGGTATATCACATTTTGAACATCATTCTGTTGAGTGTTTTGAGTTAACATCATTATATTGAGTGTTATGAATGAGAGTTTAATGGTAAGTCAGTTAAACTTTTGTTGGGATGATTCCATCACAAGCTTCACTTATGTTAAGCTTTGGATGGGATCAGCTTAACACAAGTTGAACTTGTTTTTTTTGGTGTTTTAACTTTAGGGCTGGTCAAAAGACTTGTGTTTTTTGTTCACTTTTACTTGAGGGCTGGTCAAAAGACTTCTTTAATTATTGGGCCCTTTTACTTTAGGGCTTGTAAAGTTGCTTGTATTTTTTTTGGTGTTTTTACTTTAGGGCTTGTCAAGTTAATTGTCTTTTTTTTTGTTTTTTTTTAGTTTAGGGCTAGTCCAGTTACTTATGTTTTTTTGGGTTATTTTACTTTAGGGCTAGTCCATTGGATAGCACCTGTTTTTTTTGTTTATTTATTTTTTTTTAACTTTTAACCAAAAAATGAACATTCTTTTATTTTTTGGTTGATTTCTGTTTTTTTGGAAGGTTTATTTAGTTTATGGGTTATTTTATTACCCTTTCATTCCTTTTTGTTTTTGGCTCATCGTGGTCTGGTGGGGTGTGGGATGCCACACAACTACATTTGAGCCGTGTACAACTCCACATGGCTTGAATGTAGTCGTGTGGAATCCCACACACCATTGGACCAGGCTGGGTTGGCCACGCAACTCTTTGAGCCGTGGGGGGTTGTACACATCTTGAATTGGACCGTTTGGCATGCCACACGGCCCTATTCAAACCGTGTGCATGGCTCACTGAGCTGTGAATTTAACATTTCCCTCCATAAAATTCTCCGCAACTGCCTCACTCCAAGTTCTGGAAAGCCCAAAGCCCTTTGAGTTACCCTCCTGTACCTCTGCAAATCTAAAAATAATCTGCCTCTGCAAGGAAAGTTACTATGGCTGGCAACGGTTTAAGAATCACTCCCAACCCCCAATCTGTTACCCCCAAACTATCCTTCCCTCAACGGTAACCACTAAAGCTAACTTGCAATGAAGTAATAGTAAATCAACAACGGGGACTCCTCAACAATCTCTGTAATTGAACTATCTCCTAATTAAGACTACAAGCACTCAAGCTTGTAATCACGCTTTTTCAAGCAAAGAAAATAATAGAAAAATTCTTTATTGTACGCCATCTAAGGGAATATCCTCTGATAATATCTGATCATTTGATACATTCTTTTCCTTTTTCCAATCCTTCTTTTTCTCCATTTTCCAATGAGGGAAATTTCCTCCTTATATATATATATATATATATACAACTCCCAAAATTGAACTTCTCCCCAAAAAGAATGTAAACTACAAAAGAAAGACCCCTACTTTAACCGCCTCCGTGGATTCTGCACTGATCCTCCTTTCCAATATTCCAATCCTTTACTCAATCCAATGACTTGCAGTAGTTTTGGTAATCATGTTGCCAATCTTCCCTAACAGTTGAGTTGTTCCAATGCATAACTTATGAAAGATCCCCATTGATCTTCCTTAGCTGATCACTCCCAATCCCGCATGCGGCATTACTACAGATCACCACCCTTCTGCAGGCCCCCTCCACAGCTTCAGTGTCAATCTACCTATACTCCTGCAACCTTAGTGCATGATCCATAATTGGCCCAGTCTCTACTACTTCGCCTTAATCAATTGCTTCCGCACTTGTAAATACAGATCCGCGGAGGGGAAGTTACATTTGACCACATTTGTTGTATGCAAAAGGCAAAGACTCCTGCCCATTTTTGTTATTGTCCCGCCAAAAGTGTGCACCGCACCAATGCTGAGCCCCTTACTTTTGTACTCTGGATCACACATTCCGCCAAGGCACTCCTCCTAAGCGTATTTTGCTGCAGAATTCCAACCACTGTTGAGCTTCTCCAAGTCAAATGGCCAGTTCTGAGCCTACTTGCCTCTGTGTCTATAAATAACCACCACAAAGGCCATTCAGGACTGCAACAGGTTGCAACCCAAAGTGGGTTGCGAGTTGCGCCATGCAACCCTTTTTAGGTTGTGAAGGGGGTTTGTTAGTTCAAAAATTTAACATTGTCCTTTTTGGAGGATTTTAAAATGCTATCCTATGAAAAATTTGAAAAAAATCACCCTCAAAATGGCACCAATGGCAGTAATTGCAATTTGAACCAGGGACCCAGTTAAAATTTGAAACAATGTGGGACCAGCCTCACCACATGCATGCAAAGCAGGTTGTTTGATAATTTTGAGCTTGTATTAGGAAATTGATATGGCAGGGAATTCTTGAAAAAGCAATAGGGTGATCATAAATTAATGACTCCCAGTTGTGTGGGAGTTGTGTATGGCCCTAAATGGCCAAATGGATGCGTGGGAGCTCATAAATGCATTAAAAGTGCGCGTGGGGGCCCATACACATTTCCAAAGTGTTATTTAAAAAACACACAACCCCTGTAAATGGCCCTTTGGGTTTTGTACCCCTGTGCACGTCCATTTTGATGCATTTTTGGGGGTATAAAACCCCCTGGGGGTTGTGTCAGAGTTTTTGGGACCCCCTGGACCACATTTGGTTTCCATTAACCCGAATTTGAGATCAACACATACTACGTGGGACTATTAGACCACACATAGCAATACCAAAGTGAAACTAAAGTGAATCTAAAGTGAAATAAACTGAAACTGTAAACCAACTCATTGAAACTAATGTGTAACTGAAAAAATAAAATCCCACAAAACTTGATCTTTCTCAACTCAAAAGTGATAGAACTTTGTAGTTGTTCAATTGAAAGTTGGATTGAATACTGAAGTACCATTGCAGTTTTTTGCATTATGGGAACAGTGGAAAGTCCTCCTTTTTGTGACATGGCTGCATTGAAGGACTAAATTGATAGTTCCATTAAAAAAGCTTTGGAAAAGAAGGATTTTGGTAATGAAACATTGTAATCCCCAATTGCATCCTCTAGGGTTACAATTGAGGAAAAAAAGTTTTGCAAATGGACATGACCTCTGGTGGTGAGTAACATTTTATGTTACTCTGGTCTTTGCCATATTTAGTTTGATTTAAACTGATGGAGTGCATGCCATCAATATAAAAATTTAATTGGTGCCAGACCCACTTGAACCACCTCCTGTGAGAGCTTTTCCTAAAAGGGAAGAGGCACAAAACCATTGTAAAACATGGGAAATGAAGCCTGGTTAGGATTTGAATTTTTTCAACTCAAAGCGTGATAAATATGTGGATTTAGCCTGTGATAGAAATTTTTCCTACTCTGGGCAATCGCTCACCAAATGGTCAAGGAAAACTGACCCAAGGAAGTTTGGGTGCAATTTTTTAATCTGTGAAAGTAACACAAAGGCAAACAACTTGTGGAAAATCTCCTACAGAAATGATCAACATAAACATCAACCATCTCCACACCCCTCAGTGCATTCTCACCTCAGGAGAATCTATGGGGTTTCCTTAGAGAATTTAAGAGAAGTCATGAATGATAGGCACAAAACACTTCAACTCAAAATAAAATTGAGAAAGATTAATGGCAGTAAACATGTTGATGACCAAAAAATCTATAACTCTAAGCAAAAGGTAACACTTGCAGAACTAAAGTTAAAAAGTTTTATGGAGGTCCTCTTTAAACAACTTGGAGATTAAGGTTGGATTAATCTAGAAAAATTCAGTGGAGAGGGTTACTTGGAGGCCCTATTCTCGGCCCACCCCAAGCCTTTAAAGCTTTGCAAACAATTCCATCATATGGATACGTTTGATTGTACATATAAAAAAAATAATTACAACATCCCCCTATTGCATGTTTTAGGAATTACAGCCAACCAAAGAACTTTCAAAAAAAGCTGTTGTTTTTATGAAAAAAAGAGATGTTTGAGTTCTAAAGTTGGTCTATAAATGCACTAAAGGAGCTGGCTTATGATTCTCAGATACTTACCAAAGTATTTGTGAAAGAACTTTAAAAAGCTCTGGTTTGTGATATATAACATAGTTTCCCTGATTCAACAAGACAGTGCTTTCAGTGGCACTTGTCTAAAAAAATACAAGAAAACTTTAAATTTTGCTTTAATAATGAAGTTGAAGGGTGGCAAAGCTTGATGTCTCTGTGGTCTAAGTATGGGGACCCAAAAATCAAGTAGGAGGCAGAGGTCAATGATTCCAAACTTAAAGTAAGTTACAAATTACTGCCTCTACTGTTAATCTTCCTAGTTTTGGGTTGGTTACATTATGACTTGTATAAAGGGTTTCTTGGCAGACCATGGGGATTTGCTCAAGTATATGGATCATAAATTCTTTGGTATTAAAGAGACATTTGTAACTGATTGGAATTGAAAAAACCCTGACTTTGGAAATAAAATCACGTCTTGGGTTGAAGGAGCCCATGCTACTGTCAAACTATTCCTTGAAAACTTGTTGGGAAACATGTTGGATGTTTGGAGGAACCTAGAGGGAACAGTTTCCAATCAAATTAAATTGTTTCAGGCTTCAATTTACAACTCTCAAATAGAGATAGGAACAGTTCTTCCTACTGAACTGTAACCATTGGGATACAAGTTTTTTTTAGAGGCAATCAAACTTTTTGTGGAACAATTAGAGAGGTTAAAGAGAAACCATGACTGGGAAGTGTGCACAAAGTCATACTTCAAGACTATGGGTTTTCCCTGTTCCCACCTGATAGGTGACCTACTAGCTTCAAGAGGATCAGTTGTGCCTGAGGATGTTCATCCTCAGTGGAGGTTGGATTATGAGCCTTGCAGTTCTATTTCTGTAAGTTGGTTTAATGGGATTAATGCTTTTTTATTTATGATTCCTACTTGAATAATGTCAGCTTACTTATACCAGCAACTTTCCAGTCCTTTAACTACAGCAAGTTATATTGGTGTTGGAATGATAAGAATTCCAGGATAATACTTAAAATTCTCACAATTAATGATATTTTAAGAGCAAGTGCAAAGTTTTGACTTTGGTTTGGTTAAATGGTTTTAAATATATTTTTAAAGAGTGTCCAGAGCTTATAAAAAGCTGAGTATCTTTATTGAAATAACCTCTCTCCAAGGGGCTACTTTGAAATGTGTAAAGACCTTGTGACAATGAGGTCCTAAGTGAATTCTCAAAAGGGGTTTACTCAAGGGGAATTGGTGGAATGGCTGTCTTAAAGCACATATGCCTGGAGGAAAGGAGGAGATAGCTTACTCCTTTAAGTAGGCTTTCCAACAATCTTTCAGAAATTCACAGTTGGAAAGGTCTCAGGGTAATGGTTGGTGTTTTTTTCTGTTTTTCTTCAATGGAATTAATGATGTGGTTAGAATTAATAATTATACTAAAAGGCTGATGCAATAAATCATTTTTTATCTATTATAAAAACTTGATCATGTATTTCAATGGTTCTGGATTGATTACTTACAAATAACTGGTGTTTAAATCACCCAAAAAGGGCTGTATATATATCTTTTGGGGGTAAGGGGGTCTTCCCATGGCACTTAGAGAGGGTTGTGCTTGTGGGATAAGGATAGCAGGCTTTCCAGGGCTAGTTTTGCACAAATTCTCAGTGATTACAATAATGTGAAACTGTCTGTGTCAAATTTATGGGTGAAATAATTATCAGAATTTGTTTAACAGTCAATTTGTTATTTTTGCATTTCTGAAATATTTCTTAATTTTGTATTGTTTTATTTTGAGTGAAATGGGAAGCAGTGGGTGTTTGTATATTCTAAACCATCTTTTGAACATGTTGACAATTTTTAATAATTTTTAGTGGAAATCTCTGATATGTTTTGTGGTTCATAAAGATTTGACAATAACATTTACATGACAACCTTTATTATTATTTCCTTTAATTTATTTGTTTTATACTTTGAATTTTATAATTTTTATTCAATATCCAGAGGTTTCAAACATCCCTCTATCTGTCAGTCAGGTTTTTAAATATGCATGATGCATGCATGTAGTTTTTAGCCTTTTCCTGTGTTACCTGGCTGTCAAGAGTAGTGCAGTTAATTTTGACGTGCGCATGCCTGAAAGCTGCAGGTGGGAATCAAGCATCTGTGGCCAGAAGCATATTGCATGCTGGTTTCTTGACAGGTGCCTGCCTTTTGAGTTTCTGGCGCCTAAAAACTCACTGTGTGGATGTGGGGCTGCGTGCGGGAATTATGACAGAACACAAATCCGGCTGTAACTCCTGAAATATACACAAAACCTCAATTCAGAGTGAATTTTAGGTGTGAAATCTGTGCGTGACATTACATGTAAAATATTGAAATGGCCAAAAAGTGCCATAGTGATCCCATGGATTTTGGTCCATTCATTTTTCATTATTTTAAAAATATAAGGAGTTGGAATTCAAGGGTGGAGTCAGTGAGTGACCCTACCTTATTTTAGCTGAGGAACAAAAATATTTAATAATATTTGAGGATTTCTCACTATTTTTATTTTCATTGTTTAGTATTATTTTTATTCTACTTTGAAAGGTTGCTTTGTGTAAGTAGCAAGCTGACAACTAATGTTTTATCCTTTTGAATTTTGGAAGGTCAATGTTGATGAAATGATGAAAATTCTCATTCACATGAGAAGCTCAATGAAATGATCTTGGGACATCCTGAAAAAGATTATTTCAGGCTTTTGAAGTACTTGATTCAGAAGAACAAAAAGCATTGATCAAAGCCAAGACTTGAACCAAAATTCTTGTGATCAAGTAGAGGTTGGCCAAAATTGACACATACCTTGAGAGATCCTTCTTGATTGGAAAATTTTCAGAGAAAAATTGAGTGGGAAAACCAAATTAGAAGGGAAACAGATAAGAAAAGACAAGATTTTAATTCTTTTCTTTTGTGAAATTTTCATTTTTTGGTTTTAATGAACTGATAGTAAAATGATTTCTGTAGTGCAAGGATGGCTCTTCATCTGAATTTCATAGTTCAGTGGAAGAGAATGAAATTTAATTAAGTTCCCTTCTGTTGGAATCAGATTCCTTTTTGAAGGATGAAGAAGAAGAAATGAAGGAGTCAAAAAGAAGCTCATTGTTGGTGAGTGTTGTTTCCTTTAATGAGATTAGAATTTTGGCTAACTAATTTTTGATTTGAGGAAGTGAAGGACCTCACTCAAATAACTGAGAGCTTCTAAAGCTCTTGGGGGAGGTTTGGGATCCAGTTGTTGATGGAAATTGTTGATTTATATTCATTGCTAAATCAATTGGGTATGATGAGCATGGATGGTTTCAAGTAAAAAAAGAAAGGCTTGTAAAATTGAGGAAAAATGAGAAGTGCTATCCTAAGATCCTTGGTGGCAGTAAAGAATTTCAAAAAATAGAAAAAAGACTTGATTTTAATTAAATCAATGAAAAGATTCCATCTTCAAAATGGCTTTAAAATTTGGATATGGGTCAAACAAAAGGAGATACTTATGGAAGATCAATATGTTTCATTTCATTGGATTCATGTTGTACTTATACTCCTATAAAAATAGGTGGAAAAGAAGAATCAGACCCAAAATTCATTTCTTTTTTTAATAATAACCATTCTTTCCAGCTTGTACTTAAGGTAGATGTGATTCCAATCCTGCCCATAGTTTCCAAACCACGTTCCATGATTTCAAAAAAAAGCCTCTTGTTGGGTTGATCACCTCAAAGTTCATCTTGAGTTGTATTCTAACTTATAGAAATCATTTTAATTTGATCATTTGGTTTTGGGTTCTGATGCTGATCTTGTAATTTTATCAAATAAAGGGTTGTAAAATTTTGAGCATCATTATGTTGAGTGTTTTGAGTTAAAATCATTATGAGTAGTGTTTTGAATGAGGTTTCTTGGTAACTAAGTTCAAATTTTGTTGGTTTGATTCGATCATAAGGAGTATTTTACTTCTTGTGATGGAATCAGCTGAACACAAGTTGAATTTTTTTTGGATGTTTTTACTTTAGGGCTTTTCAAGTTACTTGTCTTTTTTTTGGTTTTTTTACTTTTGGGATTTTCAAGTTGAACTTGTATTCTTTGGAACTTTTACTTTAGGGGAACTTTTACTTTAGGTCTAGTAAAATTGAAATTGTATTTTTTGGCACTTATACTTTAGGGCTGCTCCATAGACTCTTTCCTTGATTATTTAATTTGTGGTGTTTTGGTTGTCTTCAGTTTTTTTTTGATTTTCTTTATTTATTTTTAATTGTTTTAAAAGAATTATTTTTACCATGCATCCAACCCTATATTTCACGCATTCCAATGTCATTGCGCCATTGCGCCCCTTTGAGATTTCATGCAAAAAAACCTTATTTCACGCAAGTTTCAAGAATTCATTTTTTTTTTCGAGTTCTGAATCCGCAGCCCCGTAGCAGCGGTTACTCAAAACCTGAAAAAAAATCTTTGGTAATTTTTGAGCCATTAGAACCCCTTCAAAAATGCAGTAAAAAATGAAACATTTCTGTAAAAACAAATTTTTGCATGGGTTTTTGCAGCCTTATTGTGGCTATTTTGATTGTTTTTTTTTTTTTATTTTTTTCAGATGCCATAAATTTAAAAAATATTAAAAGATGTTTTAAATTTATTTTCCATATTTCTTGGATGTATCCTTTCATGTTGAAAAATTCCTTCAAAAAAATACAAAAAATTGAAAAAAAATCGAATTTCTCTGTGGAAATTTGAATCCTTTTATTTTCCTTTTAATTTCATTGTTTTGGGTGATTCAATCTATTGAAAAGCAAAAAAAAAAAGTCAAAGAGAACTATATTTTTTTTTTGAGATTTTTTGATGTATTAATTTACCTTAAACATTTACATCAAATAAGCAAAAATGTTGAAAAATTCAATTTTCTCATTTGACTTGTGGATCCTTTTCTTTACTTTCTTGATTCATTTTTTTGGTTTTTTTCAAGGTGTTATAAATTTAAAAATTTTATTCAAGACCTTTTCAAAAAAATTTTCAGAATTTTTGGATGTCATTTTTTACCTTTAAAAATTCCATCAAAAAACAAAAAAAAATTCAGAATTTTTGGATGTCATTTTTTACCTTTAAAAATTCCATCAAAAAACAAAAAAAATTCAAAAGATTCACTTTTCTCACTGGAGTTTTGAATCTTTTTGTTGGCCTTTATAATTGATTTTTTTGGTGATTGAAAATTTCAGAATGTTAAGAAAACAACAAAACAGTTGATTAATATTTTTTAAAGATCCTCTGCATGTATGCATACACCTTACAAGCTTATTAAAAAATAAAAAACAAAGAACAAATATGGATAAAAATATTAAATTTTATTCAACAATGATTGTTTTTATTTTTCTGCTTGATTTTCTTGGAGAGAACAAAACCTCATTACCAAGATCTAAATTTCTCTGAATTTTTTTTCCAAGATTTGAAATCCTTTGTCACAAAGGTTTGCAAAAGTGGATCTAACCTGGGAGCAGGCCAATGATCAGACTTGAACTTGAATGAGACTATATGTTTGAAATTTTCTAAAATAATGAAGCAAATAGGAGAATATTTGGGATTTGGAGTGGGAGGGGAATTCAGAGGAAGATAAGTGCAAGGCATTAAAGAAGAAAACAGAACCACTGGACACTTATATGTTTCAGCTAGAAGGAAACCATGGCATGGAAATTTCATCCACATGTTTATGGGAGCTGGGCAATAAAGGTGGCTAAGTTGCCTTCTTGCTTCTTGAAAAGTTTCACCCCAGATATCACGCAGTAACTTTGGGTCCTTGAAGATTGGGTTGGAATCAAGCTCTTTCACCATTTCTTTCCTGACTTCAATCCAGTCTTCCAAGTTCCTCCAGAAACAAAGGGCTGCTGCTCTAAAGCCACAGTTCCCATTCCCTATGACATCTTGAAGATGAGATATATGTGGAATTTCTTTGTTTGGGAAAATAGAATATTTAAATTGGAACTAAAACCAAATACAAGATTTTTTAATAAAATAAAATTTTGTCTAAACATAAAACTCACTTCTTCAATTTAGACTTGGTCAAAGATTTCAGAAGAAGAATAAGATAATGTGCAGGAAACCTAGAGAAAACCACCCTAAAAATCAGAAAAAATTGATAAATGAGAAAATATCAAGTTTACTCACCTTCTCACTGATTTTTGGGGCTGTTTCTGCTCATACTTCCCTTCCAGGAGGATGGTAAAGAGAATCATCATCTTCATAGGACACCTTTTTTCTCTTGATTCTTGTCCCAGGATTGTATTCAAGAGAAGAAACACACTTATTCAAAATTAATCCAGACCTCTGATCAAAGTTCAAATGAAAATATTAATGAAAGATAATATCCAAACAATTAGCCAAAAATAAAAGAAAATGACTGCTCAGCATCTTAATTAAATAAAAATCTTGGGGCTCCCCACCTGCTGAATCTTCCCCTTCATCCAAATCTGGAACCTCTTCATCTTTAGAATATTCCTCTCCAGTCAGAAATTCACTCTATGTTAAAAGAATGGCAAGGAATCATTAAAAAATACAACCCATTGAAGAAAAAATAAGTATAGTTATAAAATTAAATCTTCCTCTGATTTCTCCTTCTTTTTTCCCTTCCCCTTCTCTTGGATGGCCTTCCACCTTCTTGAAACCTGAAGGAATTAGAAAAAAAAATAATTAGGAAAGTTAATATATTTTTTCCCAGAAACATTGTGACTGGCCTTTGAATTTGCTATGAATTTCTTCTTTGGCCTTCCTAGACTCTTGGTTTATTCTGAATATTCAAAACCAGATGGATCTCTTTTGCCTGAGGACTGAGAGATCTTCTTAAATTATTGGCTGCTCCTTTGGGTCTTCCTCTTACCCTGGATCTTTGAGTATAATTTGCCTCTTCAATCAGGGTAAGTTGATATCTGCCACTGTACAGCTCCATGCTTCACCCAGATAATATAGCTGTTCTCCAGGTGGAAACTCCATGGATTCTTCAAACATTTTAGTAAAATATAGGTTTTCATTAATTTTTTTGGTTGGAAAATCAAGTTTTTCTGAATCTTCAGTTGATTCAGGGTTCAAAGTTAACTGGAGAAAGGGAAACCAAAATCAATCAGGAATTTATTCATTTGAGCTTGAATACAAAAAAAGAGAGAAAAACTTACTTAGATGGGAGCTTTGACATGCCATTGAGGATAAAAATTGTCAATTTGGAAGGTTTCACCCTTTCTGATGGTCAATTTGACTTTGTGAACACATGTTATACCCATGTAAGAAGTTGATCAAAGTTGTTGCAATTGGTGGAAGAATCAGGAACTTGATGAAATGAATGAATGATTTTGAGATAAAAGTTGATGATGTTTACAGAAAGATCATCCACACAGTGAAGAAAAACAATGATAAGCTTGAATTCTTTCTGGGAGGCTTCAATGGCTCTCTCATGGGTTTGGATGGTAATGGAACTGTAAAATTCTTGAACTACAATATAGAAAGAGCTGATAGAAGAATTGATGAATCTTTCAATGCAGGATTGAGAACCTTCTATTCTTGATTTACTTGTGTTTTCAAAGTGAAAGTATTTGTCTGCCAAATAGGAGACAGATTTTATTCCTGAGGAATCCAGTTTTCTAGAAGGTAGTCAGAAGTGGAATAATTCCAGACCAGAGAAGGTCTTGTGAATTTTTCCTGATATCTTGATTCAGATTTTGAATGGAACAACTGATGCCATTGTTTACTGAATAGCTTCCATTCATCTTCAGATTTAAAGTGCTTGCTGCAAAGAGTTTGAATATTTTTGGAAAAGTTCAAGACACAGAGAAGATGTTCAGAGGAAGGGAAAAATGATTACATTGAAGTATTAATTGCTTGTTCCTTGTCTGAAACAATCACAATAGGTTGTTTATCTTCAAAGACTTCCTGAAGTTGAGTCAGGGCCCAATCATAGTTCTGTTTTTTCTCTTTAGATAAAAAACAGAAGGCAACTGAGAAGCTCCTAGCAGGATTTTTTACCCCAAGAATATGAAGAAGGGACATTCCAAATTTGTTGGTTTTATAATTACAGTCCATCATTATAAGAGTAGGGAAACATTTGAGAAGTTTCATGGAATAAGGGTGTGAAATGAATAATTAAGTAATTTGACCATCCATCCCCATTTTTAATTTTTTAGTAAAAAGAAGAATTTGTGAGTTCCACTATGAGTGCTTCCACAGGAGTTTCGCCATCAAAGGTATTTTTTTGTATTTGGGATCTTTTGTTGTAAATTGTAGGGAGCTTTGTGTGGATAGGTGATGATGAGTTTTGTATAAGAGAGGCAAAGATTTTTAAAGGAGGAAATCTAGCTTTGGATAAATTTTCAACCACCTCGTTTTTCTTCCCTTGGATTCTTCTGTGGATGGGATGAGTTGAAAGATCATTGGAAGGTGCATGGTTGTTCTCTGGACATATAACCTTCACCACCCAAACAACCAATATTTTTGAAAAATTCCCTGATAACCTGAAAGGACAATTGATCTTTCTTGATTTCTTTAATTTGGTGGTATCTTTGCTGGGTTTATATTCCACAGATTAATCATTTATCAAATTGATTAGTTTAGGCCTGATAATTGCCATTTGATACTCTGGTAGATTTGAAAAATCCATGGGACTTTTCCCACAATTAGATAGCCTCAACCAGCTCCTCCTTTTGATTATATGATTGCTCAGGAGGAGGGGCCAGAGGGGTGGAATCAATAGTTTGAGTAGATGAAGAAGGAGCAAGATGAGTTGAATCACTAGTTTAATTAGATGAGATAATGGAGGATGTGCCTGGTGAAAAAGTTGAAACAGTTATAAAAAGTTGGTGGATGTTTTCTTGATCTATTGGATAATTGATTTTCTTGGTAAAAAGTTAATTTAACATAAGAGTGGATAGTTGAGAAATATTTTGAGCAGAAATTGAGTGATAAAGGTTTTCAGAGACTTTATATAAGAGGTAGAAAAGATTTCTTGAAGTATCTGGAGTGTTGAGTTGTTTTGATGAGTGTTTGATGGTTTGGTGTGGTGTGGTGTGGTGTGGTGTGGTGTGGTGTGGTGTGGTGTGGTGTGGTGTGGTGTGGTGTGGTGTGGTGTGGTGTGGTGTGGTGTGGTGTGGTGTGGTGTGGTGTGGTGTGGTGTGGTGTGGTGTGGTGTGGTGTGGTGTGGTGTGGTGTGGTGTGGTGTGGTGTGGTGTGGTGTGGTATGGTGTTGTGTTGTGTTGTGTTGTGTTGTGTTGTGTTGTGTTGTTTTGTGTTGTGTTGTGTTGTGTTGTGTTGTGTTGTGTTGTGTTGTGTTGTGTTGTGTTGTGTTGTGTTGTGTTGTGTTGTGTTGTGTTGTGTTGTGTTGTGTTGTTTTGTGTTGTGTTGTGTTGTGTTGTGTTGTGTTGTGTTGTGTTGTGTTGTGTTGTGTTGTGTTGTGTTGTGTTGTGTTGTGTTGTGTTGTGTTGTGTTGTGTGGTATGGTGTGTTATGGTATGGTATGCTAAAGGGATGGTGTGGTGGGGGATGATGGGAGGGTGGAACAGGTCAAGGGGGTGGTTTATAAGATAATTGGAGCGCTCCAAGATGGGTGGTGGTCCCAAGAACAAAAATTCAGTCATATTGAATATATGCATGTGAAGGGCTCAAAGAAGAGTAATATGATGCTTGTTTGGTTTGGTTTTTGAGACAAAAATAGTGCCTCAAAAATTAACAAAAAAAAGTTTTGAAAAGCTTCACATAATCCTTTTTAAACTGCACCTTCAAATATTTAAAGGCAAACCAAAGGATTCAAAAATCCAATGAGAAAATAGAATTCTTCAAATGTCTTTGGTTTTTTGATGGATTCTTTAAGGTAAAAAATTAAATCCCAAAATTCTGCAAGAAATTTTAAAAAGCTCTTTCATACTTCTTTTAAAATTCTCCAAGCTTGAAACACCCAAAAAAATTAGTTCAAATGGAAAACATAAGGATCAAAAAGTCCAATGAGAAAATTGAATTTTTCAAAATTTTTGCTTTCTTGATGTAAATGTTTAAGGTATAATAATACATCCAAAAAATATGAAAATAAAATTATAATTCTCTTTAGCTGTTGTTTTAGCTTTTTATTAGCTTGAATCACCCTAAACAATGAAATAAAAAGGAAAATCAAAGGATTCAAATGTCCAAAGAGAAATTTGATTTTTTTTTGAATTTTTGTGTTCTTTGAAGGAATTTTTCAAGGTGAAAGGATACATCAAAAAAATATGGTAAAGATATTTAAAAGCACTTTGAATGCTGGTTGAAATTTATGGCAGCTGAATCAACCAAAAAACAATTAAAATAGCCAAAATAAGGATCCAAAAACCCATACAAAAGTTTGTTTTTACAGCTTTTTTTCATTTGTTGATTGAATTTTTGAAGGGGTTACAATGGCTACAAAATTAAAAAAATACTATTAGAGGTTGAAAAGCCCCTGCTATTGGGCTGCAGAGTCAGAATTAAGAAAAATGAATTCTTGAAACTTGCATGAAATAAAGTTTTTTTGGGTGAATTCTCAAAGGGGTGCAACCGCGCAAAAATGTCAAAATGCGTGAAATAAAGGGTTGGATGCATGAGAAAAATAATGCCATATTTTTTTTATTTTTTTTATTTTTTATTTTTTTTTAAAACCACAAAATCAGCATTTTTTGATCTTTTGGTTTATTTCTTTCTTTTTTGTATTTTTATTTAGTTTAGTTTATTTTTTTCAGCCCACAACCCTTGTAGTTGTGTGGCATGGAACACGACTACATTTGAGTCTTGTACATCCCCAGAAAACTTGAATGTAGTCAGGTGTGGTGCCACAGAACACCGGGCCGCCATGTGGGAGCCCCACAACTTCACTCAAGTTGTGTGGAGGCTTCAGGGCTGAATTGGAGTTGTGTAGCATGCCACACAACTCACATGAGTTGTGAATTTATCATCACCCTAAGCAATATGGTGAGTAGAAATATTTTCAAATTGTTTATAATAGAGTAACTTGCCATAAGCTATGAATCAAACCTGTAAGAGATTCTTTCAATTTAATTGATTTTTAATGATGCAAAATACCACAAATTTTGAGGATCTATCAAATTCCTCATACCTTGGAATTTTTTACTTGTCACAACTTATGAACCAGTTACCTCCCTAATCAAGACAAACAATAAAAATATGTAAATACAAATTCACTCAAGCAAAACTTAGTATTTCTTTCAATTTTCAAATTTTTTGGATAAAAGTTTCTCTCTTCCTCAAATATAGTCAACTCTTTCCATAAACCATCATCTACTCTTTCTACTTTCCAATTGTAACCCATGCCTAACCTCTAAATCTTTCCTTAGTTATATTAAATAAAATTTTCTGCACTACTCTACTATGATTATTGAATTAAACCCATTTTACACCCAGAATATTTACTTTTTGGTATTACATATTCTTCAAATATCTCTTAAAATAGAAACACTAGTTGATATAATTCTCTCTTGAGTTTTTCATTCAATCTTTAATGTAAATTCCAGCCACTAGCTGTTTTTAATATTTCTCATGTTTCATGATTGTCAAGTCACATTTAATAGTAAACTCCCACTGTACCCATTGCATGACTAATACCACAGGTCAATCACGCTTTTCTGATGATTTTTTTCCTCAAATCATTTATTGATCCTCCAATTATTCCATTATAAAAAAGTCATGCCTTTTTATTTCAACCATTTTTTCCTGCTAAATAAATTGATAAATATTCTGACCTTTTGAAATTCCACTGAAAAAAATGACTTCTCCTTAAAATTACACAATTTATTATATCTCATTGTCAATAGGATTTATTTTTGCCAAATCCCAGCCCAACAAACTGAGAATTACCCCCAAAATCACCCCTCTCTTCCTTGAGCTTACTCAAAGAATTCTCCCTCTTCCTCATACTTTTTTCTGAAATCCCATCCTTCATTTTGCGTCCTCAAAGATATTGGAAGAGTTTTTTTTGGAAATAAAGGCACTTGAAATCCTTCCTTAGTCCAATTAAACCATTTTTTCATGTTCAAAATTTTGTGATGACAAAAGGAATTTCAGTTCCATCTATGTTAGTCAGCCAGGCTCATTTCATGATTCGTATATTTTCAATTGGATGCAGATTTTTCAATGAAATCACCCTTAATTCTTTCAAGATTAATAACTAATGTTTAAATCTGATTATTCAAGAGTTGGATGCATGGTCCCAGCATACTTGAAATTTACTTCTGATGATAAACATAAAAAAGATATCAACTGGAGTGTAGCAAAACTGTGAGTCTGAATTGAAATTGCTACAGAACCCCTAAAAGGAAGATGGCTCAGATAGTGAGAAATTCAGAATTATCTCTACAAATCCAAATAAATGAACAGATGAAAAAATTAGACCCTCTGTTTTTCTATTCTTCATAATAGGGTGTATCAGACTTAATCAAACCCCCCATTTTTGAATGGTGGGTTTCAAAACAAATCTGCAATTTAAAACCTGCCATTAAAAATCAAAAAACACACTTATTTCACATCAGATGTGTCAGAGTTACCTGGAAATAAGTGGGTTTTTTAAAGTAAAGTACATGAAGGCTTCCACCACCTTTCCACTTCATACACCCCTAGTTTTCCACCTCCAACCTTGAAGAAATTCCACCTCCAACCTAATTGGAACAAAATTTAATTCATTGCTCTTCATCTCTTAATCACTATCCTCATCACTTCATCACTCTCATCACTTTATTCCTTTCATCACATCAAGCTAAATCTCATTGCATCACTATCCTCATCAGTTCATCACTCTCATCCCTTTATCACTTTCATCACATCCGTCTAACTCTCATTGCATCACTATCCTCATCACTCCCTCACCCTCATTTCTTTATTCCTTTAATCAAATCCTAAATCTCCTTGCTTTATCCCTCTTGTCACTTCATCACTCTCATCTCTTCCTATCCTCTTTGCTTCATCACTCTCATAATGGCCCCTCAGCAATCCTCCCCCCAAAATTCCACTAAACAATGCAATGGACCAAAGAAAACATCCGCCAGGAACTCAAAATACAACAATCCTTTCCCATCAGCTTCCAAAGGCTCAAGTCAGCTCAAGAAGGCTGATCAAATCATCCTGTTAAATTGGCTCAAAATTCCATCCAACTCCAATGCTTTCTTTGGATCCAACAATGAAACACGTTTTGGGAAACCTCCATCCTCTAAGGTCAATGGTTATCTCCTGATGGCCAATTAACTCAAGAATAAAACAAAAGGTAGGCTGGATCTTTCATCCAAATAGATGAGGGAGCAATTAAAGGATCATCAAGCCAAGTGCAAAAAGGTCCACTATAAGTCAATCTCCACCGGTTTTGCTATCACCAACTTCAACAAAGCCAAGGAAATCAACTTGGTGGTTGATAAGTTGGAGTCCATTTGTCCTTTTTATATCCAAATGGATGAAATCTTTGGAAAGAAGGCCAACATCACCCCTCTATCTGCTTTTGACGCCCAAAAATCTGATTCAGTTGATTCCAAGGACTTGGCTGGGGAAGTTCAGCCTAGAAATGAGGACCTTGATGAAACCTTTGCCTTTGAGTGGCCCCCATCCAATGCCAAGGAGTATATTCAAACACAATCAGCTACAATTAATTCTAATTCTGCATTGATTGATGAGTCAAACCCAAACTTGGACCCCTCACTTACTTCTTTTTATTGCTCTATTCCTGGGGTGGAAGAACTGGAGAACTTGGCCAATGAGGAGGATGTCATTCCCATATCACCATTTCCATCAACATCTGCTCAAGTAAGGAACCAAGCTCTTTTCTCTTCTGTCTGGTTAAGCCTGACTGATTGAGATTCAAAAGAGACAGTCTCATCCATTCCTGAATGGCCAGAAACTCAAGCCAATGGGGCCTTTATTTTCCAAAAAAACCATAGGATTGAATATTTAAAGAAAATATTCCCAATCCTCCTTCAAACATTAAAGTCTCATTCAATCCTTCATATTATACTATTTGAGAGATAGGTTCACCTCTCAATATAGATAAATTTGATTAATCATTTTTTCTTTTTGGACTGGGTCAAAAAAGAAAACCCCTTCTTTTTTTATGCCTTTTTTATTTTTTATTTTTTGTTTATTTTTGGGTACCCTCCACCTACTCACTTCTTGCTCCAGGTAACTTCTGAAAAATCATTGGCTTATCCTCTTCACTACCAAAAAACATAAAAACCAAGCCCACATCCTCAGATAAACCTACCACTCAACCAAACTAAATCCTCCTCATAAACCATCCACCTCAACCTCATAATTTCAATCATTTAAGTCCCTCCCTCCTCATCAAAGCAACAAGTTCTCATAATCTCCTCCTTACCAATACCTTCCCTCTCCTCTCTACCACCAGGAATTAATCTTCAATTCCAACCTCATTTCTCATTGGTATCCCTTATTGAAATTGAAAATAGGACACTCCAATGCATAATTGGGCAATGCAGAAAGGATGTCATGAGTGAAAGTTTTTTTCATGCAAACATAATGAAATAAAATTTAAGCTGATCCTGTAACCAAAACAAATCCTTGTTCTTATGTTTGTGGGTGATGATAAATTCTCAACTCCCAGTTGTGTGGGAGTTGTGTACAACCCCACACGGACCAATGGACGCGTGGGGGCCCATACACGCGTCCAAAGTGCGGGTGGAGTCCCATACACCCGTCTACACATGTCCAAAGTGTTTTGAAAAAACACATGCAACCCCGGGGGGTTGTATAGCCCCTCTTAATGGGGTTTTGGATTTTTGTACCCCTGCACGCAACCATTTAGACCCATGTGCAGGGGTATAAAACCCCCTGGGGGTTGTGCAAGAATTTTTGGGTCCCCCTGGACCACATTTGGGTTCCATCAACCCAAATTTGGGATCAATGCATACTATGCGGGACTATTGGACCACACCTAGAAATCCTAAAGTGAAACTGCAAATATAATCATTGCCTTTGGAAAAAAAAAACTGTGAAATCATCCCTTTCCCAAAAAGTAAACTCACAACATGCCCAGTGGAAAACAGAAAGTAAATTTTTACTTCCCATTGGTTAACTTGGTATTTCTCAATTCAGAATTGAGCAAACTTTGTAGTTTTTCAATTGAAAGTTGGATTGAATACTGAAGTACCATTTCATTTTTTTGCATTATGGGATCAGTGGAAAGCCATCCTTTTTGTGACATGGCTGTGTTGAAGGACTAAATTGATAGTACCATTAATAAAGCTGCAGAAAAAGAGGATTTGGGTAATGAAACATTGGAATCCCCAATTTCATCCTCATCTAGGGTTACAATTGATGAGCAAAATCTTTCAAAAATTGACAAGACCTCTGGTGGTGAGTAACATTTTATGTCACTCTGGTCTTTTCCTCATATAATTTGATGGAAACTGAATTATGCAACTATGACATAACCATTCAATTGGTGAAATATCCACTTGACCCATCTCCTGTGGGAGCTTTTACTACTAGGGAAGATGGAAAAAACTATTGTCAAACATGGGAAATAAAGAATGGTTAGGCTTTGACATTTTTCAAAAAGTGTGATAAACATGTTGATTTAGCCTGTGATAGACATGGTTCCTACTCTGGAAAATTTCTCACCTAACTGTCAAAGAATGCTCACACAAGGAAGGTTTGGTGCAATTTTTTAATCTGTGCAAGTCACACAAACCCAGACACCTTATGGAAAATGTCCTACAGACATGATCAAAATAACCATCAACCATCTCCACACCCCTCAGTGCATCCTCACCTCAGAAGAATCTCTGGGGTGGCCTTAGTGATTCTAAAAGAAGTCATGAATGATGGGCTCAATACTATTCAACTGAAAAGAAAATTGTGCAAGATTGATGGCAGAAAATATTTTGATGACCAAGCAATCTACAACACTAATTGTAAGGTAGCGCTTGCAGAACTAAAGGTAAAATATGTTATGGAGGTCCTCTTTGAACAACTTTGAGATTCAGTTTGGGTTCCTTGAGCCAAATTCAGTGGAGAGGGTCACTTGGAGGCCCTATTCCTGGCCCACCCCACTTCATTAGAGCTTTACAAAAAATTCCACCATATTTCTATGTTGAATTTTACATACAAAACAAATAAGTACAACATCCCCCTATTGCATGTTGTAGGAATTACAGTCAACCAAAAACTTTCACAAAATCTCTTGTTTTTATAACAGAAGAAATGTTTGAGTTCTACAGTCAGTCTTGAAATTCACTAAAGGGGCTGGCTTATGATCCTCAGAGGCTTCCCAAAGTCTTTTTGACAGACTGTTAAAAATCTCTGATTTGTGCTATAGAACATTGTTTCCCGGAGTCAACAAGACAGTTTTTTCAGTGGCAATTGTCTAAAAAAATACAAGAAAAATGTAAAGTTTGCTTTAATAATGAAATTGAAGGTTTTCACAGCTTGATGTCTCTGTGGGCTAAGTATGGGGCCTCAAAAACCAAGGAGGAGGCTGAGGTCAATGATGTGGAACTTGGGGTAAGTGCAAAATCACTTCCTCTACTTTTAATCTTCCCAGTTTTGGGTGGCTTACATTATGAATATTATAAGGTTTTTCTTGGCATATTGCAAGGATGTGCTCAAGAATATGGATCATAACTTCCCTGGTATCAAAGAGATATTTTTAACTGCTTGGAATTGCAAAAAACTTGACTTTGGAAAGAAAACCATGTCTTGGGTTGAAGGAGGCCCATGCTACTCTCAAAAGATTCCTTGCAAATTCTTTGTTAATCATTTTGGATGTTTGGAAGAACCTGCATGCACCATTTCAAAATCAAATCAAATTGGTTCAGGTGTTGCTTTACAACTCTTGAATAAAGTTAGGAAACGTTCTTCCCACTGAACTGTAACTGCCGCAATAAAATTTGTCTTTAAAGGAAATTAAACTTGTTGCGGAACAATCAGAGAGCTTAAAGAAGAACCACGACTGGGAAGTGTGCACCAAGTCATACTCCAAGACTATGGGTTTGCCTTGTTTCCACCAGATAGGTGACCTACTAGCATCAAGAGGATCCATTGTTCCTGAGGATTTTCATCCTCAGTAGAGGTTGGATTATGACCCTTGCAGTTTTATTTCTGTAAGTTTGTTTGAGTTGGATTGTTGGATTGTTCAAATCAGTTTGCAATTAATGATTTTTGATTAAAGATTTTGGATGAATGATTCCTACTTTAATAATGTTTGATCCTTTTGAATTTTGGAAGGTAAATTTTGATGAATTTCCCACCAATTCTCAGTTATATGAGAATCTCAATGCAAAAATCTTGGGATATCCTGAAAAGGATCAACCCAAGCTGTTGAAGCACTTGATTCAGAAGCCCACAAAGTATCAATCAAATCCAAGACTCAAACCAAAAGTCTTCCAATCAAGTAGAGGTCTGAAAAAATTGGCAGATACCTGCATAGATCCTTCTTGATTCAAACACTTCAAAAAGGAAATTAAGTGGCAGAAGGAATTAGAAGGGCACCAAATAAGAAAAGAGGAAAGATTTTAATTCTTTTATTTTGAGAAATTTTCATTTGTTTGGTTTAATGAACTGATGGGAAAATTATTTCTGTAGTGCAAGGAAGGCTTGTAATCTGAATTCCATGGTTCAGTGGAAGAGACTGAAAGTTCATTAGGGTCCCTTCTGTTGGAATCAGATTCCTTTTTAAATGATGAAGAAGAAGCAATTGAGGATCAAAAAGAAGCTGATCTTTGGTGAGTATCAATTTCTTTAACGAGATTACGATTTTTGCTAATTAATTTTTGATTGTAGGGAAAAAAAGTGAATTAACTCAATCAAATACCTGACAACTTACATAGGTTCTTGGGGGAGGTTTGGGATCTAGTTGGTTATGGAAATTTTGGATTTAGAGTCATTGCTAAATAATATGGGTATGATGAAAATGGATGCTTTAAAGTACAAAAAGAAATGACTGAGACATTGAGAAAATATAAGGCTTGCTATTCCAAGATCCTTGGTGGCATTAAAGAGTTTGAAAATATAGGAAAAAGATGTGATTTTAATGACATCACTGAAAAGATTACCTCTTAAAAATGGCTTTCAAAGCTTGTAATGGGTCAAATAATAGCAAATACTTATTTGAGACCAATATGTGTCATTTAATTGGACTCTTGTTGTTCTTATAATCCTATGAAAATGGGTTTAAAAGAAGCATCAGACCCAATATTAATTTCATCTGTTGATAATAACCATTGGGTACAGCTTTTACTTAAGGGAGATTTGATTCCAATCCCGCCCATAGTTTCCAAACCACATTCCATGATTTTTAAAAAAGCCTCTCATTGGGTTGATCACCTCAAAGATCAACTCAAGTTGTATTCTAATTTATAGAAATCATCTTAATTTCATCATTTGGGTTTGGTTTCTGATGCTGATCTTGTAATTACATTAATAAAAATGTTTTTCACATTTTGGGAATCATTATGTTGAGTGTTTTGAGTGAAAATAATTATTTTGAGTTTTTTAAATCAAAATTAATTGGTAAGTCAGTTTTACTTGTGTTGGCCTGATCCCCTCATAAGGAGTATTTTTACTTCTTGTGATGGATCAGCTTAACAAAAGTCAAAATTGTTTTTTTGGTGTTTTTACTTTGGGGCTTGTCAAGTTATTTGTCTTTTTTTTTTGGTGTTTTTACTTTAGGGCTTGTCAAGTTGAACCAGTATTTTTTGGCACTTTTACTTTAGGGCTAGTCAAGTTGAACTCCTATTTTTTGACCTTTGTACTTTAGGGCTGCTCCATAGACTCTTTCATTTTTTATTCAATTTTTGGTGTTTTGGTTGTTTGTCTTCAGTTTTTATTTTTTTGATTTTTTTTACTTATTTTTATTTTTTTATTTTTTGGTTGATTTCTGTTTTTTTTTGTGAATTTTTATTCAGTTTATTTTATTTTATTTATTTTATTTTATTTATTTTATTTTATTTCTTTTTTTTTGGCCCACAATGCTTCTAACCGTGTGGCACGGAACATGACTACATTTCAGTTGTGTACAACCCAACACGACTCAAATGTAGTTTTGTGTGGTGCCGCACGGCACCAAACCGTCATGTGGGGGCTAGACGACTACAGTCAAGTTGTGTGGAGGCTACAAAAATCAATTTTAGTTGTGTAGCATGCCACACGGCGCATGCAAGTTGTTTACCCAAGTTAAATCAGTTTTGAATTTATCATCAACCTAAAAATAAAAATAAAAATAAAAATAAAAATAAAAATAAAAATAAAAATAAAAATAAAAATAAAAATAAAAATAAAAATAAAAATAAAAATAAAAATAAAAATAAAAATAAAAATAAAAATAAAAATAAAAATAAAAATAAAAATAAAAATAAAAATAAAAATAAAAATAAAAATAAAAATAAAAATAAAAATAAAAATAAAAATAAAAATAAAAATAAAAATAAAAATAAAAATAAAAATAAAAATAAAAATAAAAATAAAAATAAAAATAAAAATAAAAATAAAAATAAAAATAAAAATAAAAATAAAAATAAAAATAAAAATAAAAATAAAAATAAAAATAAAAATAAAAATAAAAATAAAAATAAAAATAAAAATAAAAATAAAAATAAAAATAAAAATGAAAATAAAAATAGAAATAGAAATAAAAATAAAAATAAAAATAAAAATAAAAATAAAAATAAAAATAAAGATAAAATCAAAATCAAAAATAAAAATAAAAATGAAAATAAAAAGGAAGAGGAAGAGGAAAAGGAACAGGAAAAGGAACAAACAAATATAAAAAAAAAAAGAAGGAAAAAGAAAAGAAAAAGAAAAAGAAAAAGAAAAAGAAAAAGAAAAAGAAAAAGAAAAATAAAAAGAAAAAGAAAAAGAAAAAGAAAAAGAAAAAGAAAAAGAAAAAGAAAAAGAAAAAGAAAAAGAAAAAGAAAAAGAAAAAGAAAAAGAAAAAGAAAAAGAAAAAGAAAAAGAAAAAGAAAAAGAAAAAGAAAAAGAAAAAGAAAAAGAAAAAGAAAAAGAAAAAGAAAAAGAAAAAGAAAAAGAAAAAGAAAAAGAAAAAGAAAAAGAAAAAGAAAAAGAAAAAGAAAAAGAAAAAGAAAAAGAAAAAGAAAAAGAAAAAGAAAAAGAAAAAGAAAAATAAAAAGAAAAAGAAAAAGAAAAAGAAAAAGAAAAAGAAAAAGAAAAAGAAAAAGAAAAAGAAAAAGAAAAAAAAAAGAAAAAAAAAACACCTCTCAAACAGAGACTCAATAGGAGAAATCAAAGAAATACAAAAGGTGAAATTGTATTTTTGATGATCAAAAAGCTGGTGGTCTGACTCATATTTGGAACCAAATAAATTGCATGCTTATTTAGATAATGATAACATGGTGTTAATGCAGATGATGATGATTGCGGCAGTTATGGTGAGCTGAGTGGTGATTGTGTCAATTTTCTAAAAAAAAATGAAATTTGGTGAAGATTTCAGGGGTGGAAGTTCCTATGAACAAAACAGCTGCACCTGCCATCACGTGTAGCACCTGGGTTTTTGAGTGAAACATGTTTTCAATTTCTTGCAGTTTTGGATTCAAAAATCAAATTGATTCTTGGAAGGTCTCAGAATATTCCTGAAAAAAAATTGTGTAATGCATGAATTGAATTGAGTATCTTCACATAAGAGGAATATTTGGGATAATATGTATTTATGTCTAATTCCATAATTATATCACCACTGTTAAGAACTTTGGTTTAGAGCTATGTGATAAGGAAATTTTCTTTTTGATGGTATGAAGCTTCAAAATCAAATGATATCAATTCTATTGAAAAATGAGAAATTCAATTATTTTTTGTAAGCTAATTTTTGTTTGATTTTTCCTCCCCAAAATAAAAAGGGAATACTGGTGGCATGTATTAATCTTATTTTAGAAAAAAGAAATTCAGGAAATCATGTTAAAAGGATTGCAAGAAACAAGTTCTGAATGCCCTCAGACCCATAACCTGCATGTGAAAATTGATCAGTCCTTTCACTGAATACCTTTGCCTTTTTTCAAAAGAAAAATTACTGCTTATTATTTTCTTATTCTTTTATTTTTTCTTTTTGTATCTTGAATCTGGCTTTGAAAAAATTTGTTAAGTTTCAATTTCCATTTTGTATATTCTGTTCAATTTTGAAATTTTATTCATTCATTATTTTCATTTTTTTGTTGTTTATTTTTCTATTGTATTTTATTTTTGAGCGGTTCTAAATTCAAAACTGTCCACACCCTTATCACAATGCAAAACCAGTTTTTTTGAAGGCACCTCAACCCATTGGAGTTGGGTATGGGTTATAAATGTATATTTATGTATATTTGTTTATTTTGTTTATATTTGTTTGTTTTTTTAAATTTTTTTCTATTTCTATATATTTTTCGATTTTTTTCTATTATTTTTTATTTTTTCACCTTCTCTTTTATGTTTTTTGATATTTTTTTGTATTTTTGTATATTTTTGTATATTTTTTTCATTTCATTGTTTTATATAGATTCATATATTTTGATATGTTTGTAAATTTATTTGTTTTTTTATTGTTTTATATTTTTGTATATTTTTTCAATTAATTATTTGAAGGGTCAGGAAGAATACATTCAAATCAATCCTAAAGATTGATTTTGTTGATGGGGGAAACTTATCCTACAATTTTTATGTTAATCCTTAACCACTAGCTCATCCTCATTACAAACCATGCTTGGAAAGAATCATAAAACATTCAACTTTTTCAAACCCATTACAGTTATTTGAAATCCCATATAGTTGGGCAGGACCAGAAATTTGAGCTGGCAGAACTCAAATGAGTTCCAGGGGCCTCCCCATCCCCACCCACCCATTTTGTTTAAAAAATTCTTTGATATATTTTTTTTTTTTTTATATTTTTCTAAATTTTTGTATATTATTTTATATTTTATTATTTTATCATTTTTTTTTAAACTATTGTATTTTATTTGATATTTTGAATTTTTTTTTATATATTTTTCCTTTATCTTTTTATATCTTTTTATATCCTTTATTTTATTTCATTTCATATTTTTTCATATATTTCCACATTTCTTTATATAAGTTTCTATTTCATTATATTTTATTATGATTTCAAATTTTTTAAATAAAAAAAATTAAAAATTTTTAGAGTCATGAACAACCATGTTCCAAAAAAAATCAAAAAAAAAAAGAATAAAAAACAAATCAAGAATTAACTGAGGTGGCACTCAATTCACAACCCTTCAAGGGGCATTCATGACTTAACCTGGGTCTTATGGCACACCTCAAAACCAAGTTTTTTGGTCAAAAGACTTTAAATGTAAATTTTTTTCTATTTTTTCATAAATTTTTCTATCTTTATATTTTTGTATCTTTTTACATTTTTTTTGGTTTTTTTTGGTTTTTTTTTTTTGGTTTTTTTTTGGTTTTTTTTTTGTTTTTTCTTGGGTTTTATTTTTTTGGTTTTCTTTTTGGTTTTTTTTTTTTTGTTTTTTGGTTTTTTTTTGTATTGTTTTATATTTTTGTATGTTTTTTATATGTTTCTACATCTTTTTTATATTTTTTTATATTTCTGTAATTCCCTACATATTTTTTTTTTTGATCTGTTGATATTTTTTATATTGTTGTATATATATATTTATGTTTATACTTTACATATGAATTCATTTTTTAAAGGGTCACAAAGAATACGTTTAAAATAATCCTAAAGATTTATTTTTTTTGATGATTGAAAACTCTTCTAGAATGTTGATTTTACTCCACACACAATAGCTCATCCTCACCAAGAACTGTGCTTGTGAGCATCATTAAACATTCAATTTTTTCCAACCCATTTCAGTGATGTGACCTCCTATATAGTAGGACAGAACCAGGAATATGGGCTGGCAGGACTCAAATGTGGTCCAGGGGCCTCCCCCTCACCTAGCAATTTTCTTTGTTTTTTTCATATTTTGGTATCTTTTTGAATATTTTTTTCCATTTTGTTTTATTTTTTCATATCATTTTATATTTTTTTGTATTTATCAAAACGTTTGGTCATTTTACTTTGTATTTTGTATATTTTTTCTGATTATATATTTTTTTTATTTGCTTATATTTTTATATTTTTTTAAATTTTAAATTCCTGTCCACTTAGCATATGGCAACCACCACCCTTACAGTAGCTTGCTGCAGGTTTGACCCCCAAATGGTCCACCCTGCAAAATTGAAGGGGTCGTGTGGGGATCAACTCTTGGTGAGGTGGAAAAATTATCATTAGTTGTCCATCAACCTTATGGGGCAAAAAAAATCAGAAAAAAAAATAAAATAAGAAAAAAAAATAAAATCAGAAAAAAAATAAAATCAGAAAAAAAAATCAGAAAAAAAATAAAATCAGAAAAAAAAAATAAAGAAAAAAAAATCAAAAAAAAATTGTGAAATTAAAATTTGTAAAATTAAGATAATTGAAAATAAAAAACATGAAAAAAATATTTTAATTTAAATGATAATAAATCCATTTTGACTTAATTAACAAAATCAAAATTGAAAAATCACAAAATGGAATTTGAAAGGTTACAAATTGACTAAAAAAAGTGCAACTAAGCAACAAATGATTAAATCAGAAATTCAAAGAAGCATTGAAATCTTTGAAACCAACATGTATTCAAAAGTCTGAAAAAAAGTTCATATTTTAAAAATAATTCATTTTCCCTTTTGATCATTTAATTAATGAAAATGGTGATTATCACAAAAATTTCACAGGAACCCCAAACATTTGACTAAATCCAATAAATAATCAAAATCAAAATTATTTTATTGATAGTATCCTTGAATTTCTTTATTACATAGAATTTACATTCTGCGCAATTCTAAATCTTCCATATTCCATGCATGAACTAGAATTAATTGGAATACTCAAGAACTGCTGAAAACAACTTTTATCAGGTCCCTACTTAAGTGAAAAACAGTTTTTTCTCAGAGTCAAAACCAAATCAAAACAAGTTCCAGGTGCTACACCTGCCGGCAGGTGCAGCCTTTTTTTCATGGTGAGTGAGGACAACAGCAGTTGATGAGTAGTTTCAAATCAGTTTTCAAGTTAGTGAGGAGAATGGGGGTGGTCAAAAGTAAAATGGTGGTGGTGATGAGTGGTTATTGGACTAGGTGGAACATTGACATGATTGATCACAAAGGCCTACCTATATTGGAACCAGTAGTAAATCAGATTTTTCTTGAATATATATTCCTTGTGATGGAGAGTCCAGGGTAGGGATCAGTGTAGAGGAGATTAAAAAAGGGTAAGCGGACTTCTTTTTTGACCCATTCTAAAAAGAAAAAAATCATCAATGAAAGTGAGCAAAATTTAAATTTGAAATTCCTTTCCACAAAGAAAAGGATGAAGGATTATGTTAGATCAGAATGGCTGAAGCAAGATAATTAATATCATCTAAGAACAGTTCCTCCCAATCATTTTTTTTTTGGCCATTACACATGTTGAAGAATAAAACAACATATTATACAGTTGGTTTATATCTTCATTCATTTGGAATTTTGGAGGTTTTTCTGGTTTCACCTTGAGCTTACCAATCTGCCTTTGAGGACTTCTATAACATCTTCAATTTTGATTGGGATGGATTTATATTTGAAATATATTTTATCTACATCATTAGGAGAAACATTCTGGTATTCCTGAACAATTCGTTCTATGCTGAAATGAGAAACTTTTTCTAGAATTTCTTGTTTGTGGCCAGATTAAATCTCAGTTTCTTTCAAAATTGCATTGAATTGAAAACATATTGATCATGAAATGGGCCTGGAAGGCAAAAATGAAGTTAAATCAACTTATCTTTTATTAAAAACAAGTTTAAAAGTAAATTAGTATCTAAATGAACAAAGGGAAAATTCTTGTTCATCTTCTTACAAAAAATATTTATGAATAAAGGAATGGTTCCTTTATTCTAATCAAACTAGTTGTTAAAATTCATTTTTGATTTTTGAACCAAGGGAATGGAGGTTAAATCAAAAAGCCATTCCAACTTGGAAACCCTTCTGTCTTCATGATACAATATATCTACCTCTGAAGTTCCTTATTTGGCCATTAGAGGGTTGAGAACTGAAATAAAAATATAGAAGTAAAGAATATTTGGTTAAATTAGTGTATTGTTCCATAAGAAATTTGAATATATTTCCTAAAAATTGAACTGCTTCTCCATTCAAAATGGTGCCCAATTGGCACAGAGCAACTGCAATTATTTTAGAAGTATTTCATGGAGTATTAAAATTTCAATTCTGGAATAAATGTTGGATATCAATAATATCAAAAATTTCATGAATTAGGCAAAAGACATTTAAAAAAGTTGTTGAAAGCTTAATTTTGGGCTGAGATGAAGATTTTTCCTTTCCAACATAGGATGGTGAACCACCTTACTCCAGGGACCAATTATTTTCTTTCCAATAGAGAATGAAAGTATAAAGTGTTGGATTCCAAATTTTATTCTGAATAACATTCAAATATTACCAAGGACTCAGTCAGCTTGATTGAATTTTCAACTAGTTTTCTGAAATTTGGTTTGGGAATTCTGATATTGATTATCTCTTTGATTAGTGGAAATGTGAGCAATTGGAATTGATGAGGCGTGAGTGGTGGTGATGGGTGAAATATGAAGTTATGAGGTGTGAGTGGTGGTGATGTGTGAAATATGAAGTTATGAGTTGTATGTTGTTTTGAGTTGATGGTGTTAATTTTGATACTATTGGATGGCCCTTTTTCATGTAAATGGATGATAATGTGTAAATAACAGAGTTGAGGTTTGAAACATCAAATTTCTATGAAAAAAAATATTTTTGAATACACCAATTAAGAGAAATATTTATTTCAGAAGCCCACCATTTTTAATGGCTGACTTGGTCAAAAAAAGTGGAAGTTTCTTGTAATGGATTTTCTAAATCTTATATGTTCTAATTTTATTTCATATACATGAAATGGCCCTGTTAGTTGTATATAATAACTGGTATATCTCAACCTCACATTGAAAAATGCTCAGCTTATGCCCACAGGCAAGTGGGATTTGTGCAGCTGGATTCTTTTTTGTGGGCCTTGAAAATTCAAATCAGCTATTTTAGCTACAGATGCATCTGTGTGTGGGAATTTCAAAACAAATATATTTATTGAAATAATTCATAAATTAAACACAAAAATCAATTTATGAATTTATTTCTGAATTATAGCATAAACAGGAAATTTCCTCACTTGGTTTTTCTGTCATTTGCACAGGGTTACTTTGATCTACAGGGAAAATCATACAAGGAGAAGAAATTTGGGTCTGGTTGCAGTGGTGACTAAACCTCAAATGGCACCAAAAATCAATGTCTGGTTTTACCAAAATTTGGGATGAAGATTTTTTTTCTTGGGAAAATATCTTTCAATGAAAATAAATTGGGTAATTCCTGAAATAGGTTATCTAATTGTTTGAAGATCTTTACTCTAATAAACCCTATTAAATTTTTATGTTGAATTCATTTTGCACTTATATTATGAATATATGTAGCAAAATCTGTAATAGTCAGAAGCTTACAGTTGCCCACCAAGTAAGTTCTGAAACCTTTAAAAGCTTCAAAAGCTCCAGTAAAATTCCCAAATGACCTATTTACTCACCTTGGTATCAGCCTTTTCACAGCTTTGTATGATTTTTCCCCTCTCCCCTTCAGAGAAGTTGGAATATGTGAAAAAAAGATCATAAAAGATCAGAAAAATATATTCAACAAGATATTCCCGCAGAGGATACTTCCTGTATGGTTGGAGTGATGAACCAAACCAAGGCTGTAACCCATTGGAATTCCCTGGGTAACTTCCTGGGTTCTAGGCCTTGGTATGACAAATTGGGATTCCCTAAAGTCCAGGTTTACGCTTGGTCACCAAGAAAATGTAATATTTTGAGACCAGACCTTTATTTCAGAACTTTTGATTCTTTATTGAGAAAAAAACACAGTAGCAGTATAAATTAGACAACTAGAGATATGATCAGATTCAGAAACTGATTTGTGAAGAACAGAGTAGATCAAGGTATAATAAGAAAGGAAGAAAAGTTTTTTACCCTATGATTGGCCAAGCTGGAGTATAAGCAAAGGTTGAACCTTGGACCAGTTTTTTCAAAGAGAGGCCTCCAGCTGGACTTCTTTGGGCTCCTCCTGGATATTGAGATGATGTTGATTTTCCGAGGCAATTGCTTGGATTGACCCCAGCTTGGGTTACAAACTGAGCTTAAAAAGGATAGAAGGGAAGAAGAGAAGTAAAATTTACTATGGTTAATGAGGAACAAAGAATTGAGAGGGTAGATGCTTGAGGGGAAGGCAGGAGAGAACAAGGTGTTTGAGGGAAGATATTGTTTAGGTTGGTTCAAGCAATGAGGTAGGGGAAAGAAGATGCATCTGGTCTCAAGTAATTGGGATTCTGCGCCATAAAAAAGCACCCTGCCGCAGATTTGAAAGTTTTCATCCAACAGAAAAAGCCATTTTTATATTTTTATTCATTCAATCAAAAATCGGAAAAAATATATTAATCAAAAAAGACCCATTTATTCAATTTGAAAAGAAAGGGCTTTAATTCTGATTTAATCACTTTTTTTTTTTAGGTTATTTTTATTTATGTATATATTTATATTTATTTATACAATTATATTTCTTTATAAATTTATATTTATGTATACATTTATATTTATGTATATATTTATATTTATGTATACATTTATATTTATGTATAAATTTATATTTATGTATACATTTATATTTATCTGAATAATTATATCTATGCTTATATATATATATATATATATATATATATATATTATATATATAAGGGGAAAAAAACCATTACTTTTTCACAATGTTGAAGGGGAAAAAAACCATTACAAAAACCATGGGCTTCTTTGATTATAGCTCATTAATAGAACTGTGTGCAATCAATTCTAGTAGTGAGGTATCCAATTCCCATGGTGTTCTTTGTACCATTCTTTTTTTCTCCTTATTTCATGTTGGGGTTTGGAAGTTCATTTCTGATAAACTGTTTTTTGTCTTCCATGATTCAAAGCTACACAATTCCAGCTTTTTCTGCCAGTTTGATGACATGAAAAAAAGCTCCAAGCAGATGGGTTGCATTTTTGAAGCAACTGATTTCATTGGAAATTTTTTTTTCCATATTTTTATTGGTTGAGAAATTTTTGGAAGTGATTTTAAAAACCTTATCACTTGCACCAAATACTTGAGAAATTTGTGTAATTGCTCTGCAAACATTTCTCCTGTGTCTTTTCCTGTGAAAGATAAAAAATTAATTCATGTGCTTGAAAATAATCCTGCAAAAAGAGAACAAGAAGAAAAATACCTTGCATAGGAGGGACTTCAGGTTTCAATTCATTAAGCCCAAATTTCTCCTCAATTTAATGTGCTTTCACTGCCATAAAAGCCACATAATTGGAGGAGGTTCAATTGTCAGTTGTAAATGAAATGAGTTTTTTTTAATTATGTTCTGGCTTGATGGTTTCCTGTGTTTCCAGAAAGGCCCAAGCAATATTATTGTATAAAATAAGTTTAAATTTGTTGATAATGAGTTTTATGGCCCCAGGCTTTCAAATTTGGAATAGTTCCTAGAAAAAATTCTTTCAAAAAGGGCAAATTTTAGATCACACTCAGCCATGAAATAAACAAGCAAATTATTCAGTGTTTCACTATTGATCTCCTTCTGAAAAATATCCAGCCATAAATGAGCTCATGAATATTAATTACAGAAGCAAGATAATTGAAGAAAAAAACCTTTGAATTTAATGCTCCAGTCCTGGTCCACTTCTCTAGATAAAAGTGTGATTCCTTCTTGGTATCCTTCAAAATTTGTGGGTCAGAAACTTGAGGGATTTGCATCAGATTTCCATGAAAAGTATTTTTGCCTCCAATTTTAACTATTCTTGAGGTTAGAACCACATAAATTCCCTTATTTTCCAGTGACCTAAAAAATATCATTCTTACCATCAAAACCTTCCTTAAAGTAGTTTAAAACCCAGCTTCATCTGTGGGTTTTTTATACTACAAGAGGGGGTTTTTTCTTTAATCAGATCATCAAGGTTATTTGGATTGGACTGGGTAAAAATTGAAGGAAATTCATGGGGATCAGGTGGAGGAGAATTCATTTTTGTTTATGTTCTTAAAAAATGAATTAGATTGATGAACTTGGGTAGTTTTGAGTTACTGAAATGTTTTTGAATAGGTTAAAATGATGTGTCAATTATGATGATGTAGAGGAAGAAAAAAATGAGGTTAACATATATACAATTCACCCACAGCTCTGTGGAATTCCTGGTAATTTTCAGGGTCTGGGATTTGGGATGAGTCTCATACATTTCCCAAAACCCTGTTTTACAGCCTTAGAGCATCTCCAATTGTTGGAGAGCTTGGCTTCTCAGGAAGCAAGTTTCTAGCCATAAAAAATAGCTAGAGATCAATTTATTGCATGCATTGCCAATTACTCACTCCATCAGGCTGGTGCAGCTAGCTAAAAACCCAAAAAAATAATATTTTGTGCCATTTCAGCAGGTTGATAGCCAGGTCTCTCCATGTTTGAAATTTGTTTGAAAAACTAGGCTAAATTGCTACAAATCATGTTCATGGTCAAAAATTGCCTCTCATCTAATCCATTGCATTACTTCAAACCTTTAAGCTTCCAACCACCAACCTACCACCCAACATCAGTTAAAAATCAAGATTACTACCTTCCTCACCCTCAAAAAATCCTTTTGATTTCCCTAAAATTTTGCATATCAACAATTCTTCCTTGAAGGTGAAGAAGAACTTCATAAAATTGAAATGTGTTACCAAAAAAAAATGATAAAATGCAACTGGTTTGAAGGCCATATGAACTGCATGGCTTATCATTTCAATTCTTATGCAAGATATGCCAACCAGATGTTTGAAAGTAGATTAAGAATGGGAAAGGCTACCTTCTAGAGACTGGTAAAGTATTCAAGAGTTCATTATCCCTATTGGACCCAAATAGAAGTAATCAAATTAAAACTTCTGACAGAGAAATCCCTTCAACTTTTTCAGAAAGAAATCAATGTTGACATCTTTTTTTTTAAAAAAAATGATTAATTTTCATTATTTTTTTCAGGAATTTTTTAGAAAAATTGGTCTTTTCCTCATCAGAAAATCAATTGTGAAATTCATCAATTTCCCTGTGGATGTTCTTCTGACTGCACCAACAAATATGTTTGAATTTGAAAGACAACTGAAAGAGAATCATTGAAAAGATTTTTCAACAATATTGTGTTTTTATCTGAGGGGGGATTCCTCAGAGATTTGGCAGATGAACATCTCTTGGTTATCATGAAGGAATAGGTAGCCCATGGTTTCCCTGGATGTCATGGTAGAATCAATGGAATGCATGGGGGCAGGAAGAAATTCCCTTAATCTTGGGCTGATTGGTTTCAAGGAAAAGAAGGATCTTCAACAATTGTTTTAGAAGGAGTAGCATTATTGAATTTAAGAATCTGGCACTGTTTCTTTGGCTCACCCAGGAATCACAATTACATCAATGTAGTCAAAAATAGTCACAAATTTGATGAATTTATCACAGGTATGGTTTTTTGTAATTTTACTCAGCTTATTGCATGTTTGTTTGACTTATTGATGGATTTCTTTTGGTAATATTTTAAGTAACTTCATCAAATGTATCTTATGAGCTCAGCAATCATCATATATATATGATACTATTTGGCTAATGGAATATACCCACAGTGACCTGTTTTGGTGAAATATCCCAGATGGCCTCAAGATCCTGCAAAAAAAATTTCAATAAGCTTCTTGAAGAAGCCAGAAATTTCATAGAAAGAACATTTTTATTTTTGCAGCGTTCATTTGGAATAATTCCTCAACCCAGTAGAATTTGTCTGAAAGAAGATATAGTGAATATTATGAATTGCGTTATAATTCTTCATAATATGATTCTGGATGGAAGGTTTCCTTTTGATATTTTAATCAATTATATTTTTTGCAGGAATACAAGCAATAATATCTACTCAAATACTCATGATTATGATTTATTTCATTCTTTTCAATATCCTACTCAAAATTCTTGTAGGCTTCATGATTCAAAAATTCATTACAAACTCATCAGTGATTTCAAGATTTACCATTGGATGAATAGAGGAATTGACATTTGATTATTTTAAATTTCTCAATATTTTATTTCCATCTTTTTCAGTGCATATTTCATCAGGTTGCAAAATATGAGTTGATCTTCTCTTTGCTACTTTTTTTGTGTTTTTTTGTTTCCAACCAGAAATAAAAACATGTATTTCAATTCATAATTCTCCATTTCATTTTTCCAGAGAGTATGGAGTTGAAACACAATAAAGAAAAAAAGAAAAACAGGTACAGCCCAATTTGAGGGAGTAAAGAATCATATAGGCATATGATTGGAGTAATTAGGTGTAATCCATATGTATTTTTATTCAATCACCCTTTAGATTTATCCTGGACATTTCTCTTCAAAATCCTCAGCATTTTTTTACTGCCCTCATCAAAACAGGCTTCTTCAGATTGCAAAATGACAGTCAAATATCACATCTAAACAATGTTCATATCCACATCTTTTTTTAAAAATCAGGATATTAACTTGATGTGCCAATTATTTGAAATATTTCAAATTTGTCTCTGAGTTCAAGAAAAAATTCTTTGCAGAATTCACACCTTCTGGTTGAGCCAAAGAATGGGCAATGGAGGGTAATGATGGGAGTTGGCTGACTAGGTAATTAGCTTTGCTGTGTCTCTAACTTGAAGTGGTTTCACCAATTCATTTGGGATGGTGTTGGAGGATTCCCAGGCCCCTTCAACCTTGAATTGTTGCCCCTGTCAGCCATGAGCCAAATCAATTTGTCCAAATGTCTGCACAACTCATATGTATTGTTAGTAAAGTGGTTAAGTCCTGGGCTCATATTCCATTGTCTGACACCAAGGTCATTGTTTCAACCCACTGTACAACCAAGAATGAATGATGACCAAGAGTTTTAGAATTATATAATAAATTTTGATAATATTTCATAATATTTCATAATATTTTAAAAGTATGTTTTTAGGAGTATTGATTATGAAATTGGTACCCTGATAATATATATTATCAAGATGGAGATCCAATTTAACTTGAATTTAAGTTATGAGGACTCAGATGAGTCCCAAATATTGATAAATAACTTCCCAATATGTTCCATTCTTTTGGGAATAAGTTATAGTAATTATTTTAAGCCATACTCTCTACTCTGTATAGACAAATTGCGTAATCTTAATCTTATCCCCCTTTAGGATGTAAATATACTTTGATATACTTCACTGAGCCCTAAGAGCTTCCAATCAGACGGCCTTGAGCTCAGTTTTAAGGTATAAACCTTGTAATACAGTTTCAAAGAGTATACATACTCTATATGTATAATGTCTGCAAAGGTACCAGAAATTAAGAGATAAGTACATGCCAAGGCTATCAAGTTATATTTAAAGAGAGGTATGTAATCATTCTGGGGTTTTCTAGGACTTCTACACCATCCCTTTGACTGATTTTAAGTCATAGGATCATTAAATTAACCTTTGGGGTATGTAAATAGAACCTTTTACATTGAAAATTCTCCCCAATGAGTACTAGTACCCTATTTCTCATTGGTTATGATGTAATGGGGTTCTGAGCTCTTGAGGATGAAAACAGGGAGAGCCAGCACTCCCCTGATGATCCCTTGAGTCCCCTGAGGGCTTATTTTAACTTAAAAGAGGAGGGTCTTCACCCTATAGCCCCTTCCTCAGTTATTTATTATACATTATTGATCCAAGAATACAGCAAGAGTTAACAAGCCCATTAAACTTAATTTCAAGAAGAAGATTGAATGGGGCCTTAAACTTAAGTATTAAAATCAATTCATAATCAAGTTCTCAAATCCAAGTTTGTGTGGGAAGTCCTTTGGAGTTGTAAAATTGATTGTTACTTTAAAGGGTATGAGTTTACCTTTGTAAGCAAGGCTCCTTTTGGATTTATTCAATTAAAGCTAGGTCCCTTATCTCTTTATAGAGATTAATGTGTGGCCTTTTTACTCATAATACTCTAGTATTATTTGAGTTTTATCTCTCTGTAACAGTCTTACTTTTTTAATAAGTCAATAAATAATTTTGCATTGGTTTTGTCTTAAATTTTGCAGGTTTAACCATGGCCCAAGTGTAGCATGAGAGGTTAAATCCCTGAAAGCCCCTTTGTTTGTTGTTGATACATATCCTTTGCTTGATGCATCCAGTCCATTGGAGTTGCTCCACTTGGTGGAAATTGTTCAACTGCACAATAGATGTCCAAAAAATTCAAGGTTGTGGTGTTGGGGTTGGCCAATCTATAGTTTGAAGAGTAAAATGATGGTGAGTTCTTGGGCCAAGTATAGTGAGAGACCAAGTGAAAAACAATCTTACCTGGTCTGGATACCTTCCCAATCACAGTGAGTTGCTTTGCAATAGATATTGAAGTCTTCCTCAACCCTCTTGAAGAAAGTGATGCCTGTTTGATTTGTTGCAAATTCTGGATTTTTGCTGACATGGATGCAAGATCAAGCAAGCTGATCCTTTTCTTGAGGGGTCCAGTTGGGGGCTTGTTTCTTTTTACTCTTGTTACTATTGGTTGCTATGCAGGATGGGAGGTTGGTTGGGTCTATGTCTGGTGATTGTGATAATATTGGATTGGGATGGGGGGGGGGGTATGGGGATGGCAATCAAGGAGGGAGGGAGTTGGGGGAATGGGGGATATTGGAGCTGGGGCTGGGGAGGGGATATTGCAATGTGCAGATGACAGTCAAGGGGGATATCAAAGCTTGGATGATGGAAGGGGATATTGGGAAGGGATGTTGAAGGGGGCTGCTAGCAAGCTTGCTAAATTCTCATAACTTGATGGAAAATAAGTTATGGTGCTAGCTTGTTAGCAAGCTCCTAATTTTACTCAATTGTGAAAATTCCTTGGTAAACTTAGCTAACAAGCGGGTTTACCCAGATGATTGGAGATGCTCTTAGTCCCCCCAAGTTGCATCACCCGACCCCCGCGGAGGCTACCCGATCCGCCCGTCTGAGTCTTGACCGCTCGACCAAGCCCCGGTCGGTCAATACCAAGCAAGACTTGGGCCCTCTCAGGAGCTGCCCACACCAACCACCCATCATTGGGAACAGACTTCAATCGCAAGTTTCCTCATTGAGGGCAGAATTAGGCTTAAGATACGGTTTCCACCTCCAGGATTTCGAAGAAATGGTTAATTCTATGATCTCAATTGTCATTTTTTGGACCCGAGCGCGGTATCTAACCACCATTGCTCGGGCATTTTTTGAACTAGGCAGATGAACCTATCAATTTAGTGCTCTCAAGTCAGGTGCGTCGTATTTTTTTATCATCATTTCGTCTAAGAGGCCTGCTCAACTCGTTCTCATCTGATATCTGATACTTCCTCCGCTTTTTCACAGGTTGCTAGTCGTTTTGTGTCGTCGAGTGATCTAGAGTCTGCGAGATTAAAACGTGAAGAAGAATGGAAAGCTACCTACGAAAGACTTGGTCAGGTCGGTTTGGATGTCAACTTACTACTTCAACCTTCAAACTCCTCCTGAATAAACTTTGAACTCTATTACAGGAGCCTCCTCCGATGCCCAAGGAAGAGTATGACGGGCGTTCGTTGTATGAGAAATTGAAAGAGACGAAGGATAGAAAACAGGAGGCTTTTGAAGAGAAATTGAAATTCAGTGCGTCGATTCTCCATCTATCAACCCTGAATTATTACCCTAGTGGGATAATCGGAAACTATCCTTTTCCATCAAGGCTACTCGCGTGAATCCAGCGCTTACCATAGTCTCAGAGAATCAATTTAGGGCTCTAGATGATGAAGAAGTGGCTTTTTTGGACGACGCAGCTCAGGAAAAACGTGCGGCTGAAATGGCGAAAGAACGAGAGATTCGGCAGGAGATGAAGCGTTTTAAGGAGTTGAGTAGCTACTCCCACGATACTTCTTTGTTGCCTCTCAAGCCCCGGCGTTCTAAGAACCACGTTAATCGTTCGGAATAATTGATTTAAAACCAAAAAAAAAAAACTTGATCTAAGAGCGATCGCCTCTAGGTCAACGGAATCACCTACCATCATCCCTCCCTTGGCACCCATCTCGGCCGTTGAAGTTCCAGGTGAAAAGGGCGCACCTGGATCCTGCAAAACTAAGGTTGCCAGCACTACGACAATGATACCTAAGAAGTCTCGTAAGGCCAAAGATTTCCAAAGATCATTTCTAGCTGGAGCGATCAGGCCAAAAACCACTCACGAGGGATTCTCCACCGCCAAGAAAAGAAAGTCCTCAAACGCATGCGAAACTGATCCTACCGTACAACGGTCGACTGACTTATCTAACTCTCTCACTGCCGATCCAAAAGTTTCATCCTCCCAGTTGGTGAATGGCAGTCCTAATACAAAAAAAATCAAAGCAGAGCCCTGACTAATCTTATCTAGATCGGTCCAGCGTTTTCTATGTAAACCTGTAACGTTATGTCTACCCATCCATGGTAAAGCTAGTGATTATCGTTAGTCCATTGGCCTTAGTAAACATATTCCTAATTTAATCTGCTTGTTTATTTTTTACAGGGTCCTTTCCATTGTGCAGTAATTGAATCCATATGATTAATGGGTAAGAAACCGTGCCAGGTACTCCCCAGATATTTGACCCCTTTTTGATGTCAAAAGCCATTGTATGACATCTTACCTTCACTGGTTGCCCATGCACCTACCAGATTCCATTTTGGTATTTTATTTTATTTTTTCTTCTTGAGATTATGGAACCACCCTTTTTCCTTTGAAAAGGCTCAAAATCTAGTTGAAAAGGTCCATACGTCAAATCAGCTTGGTGAAAAAGGGCTGAAGCAAGGGGGAACAGAGCAAATAATACTTGTAGCTTAGGAGGACTTGGAAAATATTCAGTTAGGGTGTTGAGTTTTTTTGGGGCATTATTTCTCTCATGCCCCAAAACTGATTGAATTTTTGAAGTTGTCCTAATGCTTCCAAAATTATCAAAAATTTCTTGTGAAGGTTTAAGAAACCCAGTCACAGGGCTGCAGCTCTGAATTTTCAAAAAATTAAATTCTTGGAACATCCACGTAATAAAGGGGTTCTCCTTGTGGGGTGATGGTGCAGAGATGTTTAACATCCATGAGTGAAAGGATAGTACCTGTGAAAACATTAATGACCTATGTTTTATCATTTATTATTTTTTACTATTTTTTATTATGTTTTATTATGTTTTTTTTCATTATTTTTTATTATTTTTTATTATTTTTTATTATTTTTTATTATTTTTTATTATTTTTTATTATTTTTTATTATTTTTTATTATTTTTTATTATTATTTATTATTATTTATTATTTTTTATCATTTTTTATCATTTTTTATTATTTATTATTATTTTTTATTATTTTTTATTATTTTTTATTATTTATCATTATTTATTATTTTTTATTATTTTTTATAATTCATAATTACTTTTTATTACTTTTTATTACTTTTTATTTTTTATTCATTTTTATTTATTTTTGTTATTTTTGAATATTTTGATCATTTTTTATTATTTTTCCTTATTTTTTATTATTTTTTAGGAAAGGAATTTTCTCATGGGCACAAATGTTTAAATCACAGATTTTTACATCTGTGAAACATACCTCACACATGGATAAATCCTTCATTTCACAGATGTTTTAGTATTTTTTTTCTAGAATTAGACACAGCAGCTCTGTAGCTGGGCATTTCAAACCCTCAAAAAAAATCTTTGGTAATCTTAGAAGCATTAGACACCAGAAGAGGTTTCATGTACCTTGCTACCAGTGTCATCAAGGAAGCTCTAGTTGGGTCTTTCTCCATTCTCTAGTTGAATCTATCTCCATTCATGAATCAAAGAGTTTGTGCAAAATTCACCATGACTTCCCAGTTGAGCTTAGTCACAGCTTGGCCTGAGCTTTGTCATATGTTGATCTTGAGCTCCTAGATAAAGCTTACTTGCAAGTGTTGTCAAATTTTTCACAGTAATTACACCTCTAAAAATGGATTCAAAAAATAAAACAATTCCAAAAGACCAAGTCTCTCATTCCATTTTTGAATCCTTTTCTTTGCCTTTTTGATTGATTTTTTTTTGCTGATTTAAGCTCTCAGAAATTGAAAGAAAAATACAAGAGCTGTTGATATTTTTCTGGGGTTTTTTTTGGATGTATTGTTACACCTTGAAAAGTTTGTTTGAAAAATCAAAAAACCAAATTTTCCATTGAAATTTGAATCCTTTTCTTTACCTTTTTAAGAAATTTCTTTGGCTGATTTAATATCTCAGAAATTTACAAAAAAGGAAGAGGATTTCAAAAAATCTATTTGGGGATTTTTTGGATGTATTCTTACACCTTAAAAAATCCATTTAAAAATTAAAAAAATTCAACAAATTCAATTTTTTGATTGCATTTTTGGATCCTTTTCCTTGCCTTTTTAATCAATTTTTTTGGTTATTGAAACTCTCAGTTTGTGATTTTTTTGATGTATCCTTGGCCTCTAAAAATTGAGCCCAACTTAGATAAACTTGAAAATAACACATCCCAAGCAGGAGTGGTATCTTTAAAACATATTTAATTTTATAAAAAAACATGATTTTTTTTTCTTTGAGTTCCAATACAAAGACTTCATTTACCCTGCAAAAGTAATTCCACATATTTTTCATCTTCAAGATTTCATAGGGGATTGAAACTGCATTTATAGCAGCAGCCATTTGTTTGGAGAGGAAACCAGGAGACTGTATTGAAGTAACAAAATAAATGGTGAAAGAGCTGGATTCAAACCAAATTTTCAAGGACTCAAGGTTAATGCATGAAATCTGGAGTGAAATATTCAAAGAAGCTAGAAGGCAACTGACCTACCTTTCTGGCCCAGCTCCCATAAATATGTGGATGAAATTTCCATGCCAGGGTTTCCTTCTGGCTGAAACATATAAGTGTCCAGTCGTTCTGGTTTCTTCTTTAATTCCTTTCCCTATCTTCTTCTGAATTCCCATCCCACCCCAAACTCCAAATTTTCTCCCATTTGCATCATTCTTCTAGAAGATTTCAAGCATATATTCTCCTTCAAGTTTAATTCTGATCCTTGGCCAGCTCCTAAATTAGATGCACTTCATAAAAGCTTTGTGACCAAGAATTCCAAATATTGTAAAAAAATTGTTCAGAAAAATTTACAGCTTGGTAATTCCTGGGTCTCTCTCAAGCCTCCTTAGACCCCCCCCCTCCCAGGTAAGCCCCTCCTCTCCCTTAACTTCTCCTTCCTGCTCTCCTATCTTAATGTGAATTTCTATCTATTATAAAATAATCTAAGGAAGAGAAAGATAAATCAGATCCAGAAAAGAGGATCAAAATTGACTCACCAATACCACCAACACAACCAGCCCAAAGAGAACAAGATATAATTGATGATTCAAGCCAGATTAGTCATTGGGAATATCCTGATTCACCCTATGACAAATACTTAAATTACTATTGATTTCCATAAGTACTTATACTCACCCATTCCCTCATTCAATAAATTCAATTCATCTCAGATGATGATTATACCTCTGGCACAAACAAAAACAGGTACTTGGCCTAGGATCTTCATTTTTCCACCACTCAACATCATCATAAATTGTCATCCCAGTGAAATTCAAACCAAAACAAAGAAAAAAAATCACCACCACCATAATCATGATCACCAACCCCATAATCATGATCACCAACCCCATAATCATAATCACCATCATCAACATTGAGAATCATTTCCACCACCATCACTGATCATTGATCTAACTCATCATCAGCTCAGCATTAACTCTAGCTTTTTGACCAACAAATGTCATCCATCCTCACTTCAGTCCTCCTCTGAATATCATAAACCTTTATTTTATTAGCCCTGTTCCATCAAAACAACACCAACCTAAAGCAATAAATACTAATCAATAATTAATTAAATAAAACCAAATCAGCCATCCAGCTCATCCCCAGCCAACAAGAACATTGCCATCATCCATTGATTCATACACCCTTGACTACCCCTACTTATGCCTTAGACCCTGCCTTACTCTTGGCTACCCTCCATTCTTGTATTTATTTAATGGCCTTGTTGAGAGGTTGAAGATCATAAACTTTTCTAATTTTACCATTACTCTTGAGGACACAGAAGACAGGGCTGGAATAACTGGAAGTTGAATTTTCATATAGACCAGTACAAAATTGTTCATGGACCAACTTGATAACTTCTTTGAATTTAGCAGCAGGGATTGGGATCTTTTTCTTTTGCCAAGGATCATTTTCAACTACAGGGATGATATAAGGGAGGCCATAGGACTCTTTCAAGAGAACCCTCTCTTCTTCACAAAAATCAATGGGCATTTTTTATCAAATTCAACTCATCTGGAAGAAGCCATCCATCTAGACCAAAGTTGACCACCTTCAGACGCTTTTCAGTGACACAACCATTAGGCACAAAGGGACCAGTAAGAGATCAAGGTAGACCACAGTAAGGATCACAACATAAGGGAGGGTGCATAAGAGGAGGATTGAGGTTGAGAGGAATAGGCTGGTTGACTGGTTGGACCTTTTTTGAAACTGGCTTACACTTGTTAGAAAATAAGAGAATTTCCTATTTCCTCCAAGAGTTGACCAGTGAGACTTGAATACAGAAGCTGAGACCAAGTTCCAACATTTTCCATGTCCAATTTTCTGCAATATCCTTGAAGGGTGCCTTTTCCATAAAGGGAGAACCAGGAGATAATACTTTGATCACATGTGTGGCACAAGGTTGGTTTTTAAAAATGATGGTAGAAGGTTGCCCTAGCAGTGCACAATTGGGAGGACTTACTTCTACCCCAAATTGCCCCCACTGAAGCCCATATTCCTCCATACCAAAGCCACCAAGAATAGAATTGAGATCAGGATCTAGTTTATCCTCATTGTAGAGATTTGAACTGGAACTGAGAGGAGATTGATCAGACCTAAAAGTACAAGGAAAAGAAGACATTACATATCCAGAGAGAGAAGAAATATTTTTGGAATTTTCTATTTTTACATGTTTTTGATTTTTAACATTTTCCAGTTTAGATGAAAATGATGAGAAAAAATACAAATTAGCCTCTGGGATTAGAGTTTATCCTTTAGTTTAATTCCAAGGCTGAAAAGAACTGAAACTATCAGTAGGATCAACTATTCCCATAAAAAATGAGAGGAATTGAAATTATCCTTCTGCTTCCCCTTGAAAGACAATTTAGGAGGATGACAAGGGAAATATTTTTCCCAAAAACCATAATACAATGAACAGAGAGGAACTTCAATCTTTCTACCATCAGCATCAGGGAGGAGAATTCTATCCCCAACTTGATCAAAAAACATCAGGGTAGCACCAAAATCCATTAAGAATGGTTGTCCCAAGATCATAGCACCTTCCAAACAAGTGATCCAAAAGTGACAGGTTCCAATGATATTTTTACAAATTATAACTGGGACATCTTCAGCAATACCAACCAATTCAAAAGATTGATTCCCTATCCCATAAACCGCAGAATTGAAGCTGACCCTAGGACTAAGCTTGATCTTCCAGGACATAGCATCCAAAATTAAGTTGAGCTGAGATCCAGAATCCATAAGAGGAGAAACAGTTTTAGCTGAATCACCAAGATAAAAAGGGAGAAAGCCAAGAGGACAGGAATAAATGTTGGAATCTGGGGAGGTATTTGTTCCACCAGAGTCCTCCATCAAAGTGCCAGAGGAGACCTTTAATTAATCAGTAGCAATCTCCACACATCAATGAGAGAACCATTTCTTCATTCCTTCAGCAACGGATGGAGAGATTGACAGTAGTTCAGCCACAGATAGATCAGGAATTTTGAGATCAGAAATTTTCTTTAATACCCCTTCCACAGCATTTGGGTGTTCCTTTGAAATTGACTCCTTGAACCAAACTTTGGGCTTGGTGGAGGGAGGAAGTTCAGGTGAAGCAGGAACTAAGATGGTATCAGAAGTTTGAGGTGATTTGGATGAGGGAGGTGGACCAGAGTGGTCTGGAAGCCTTTCCATGAGTGTTTCCTTTTCCACTTCCATTTCTTCTACATCAGAGGAAGGAGGATCAGGTGAGGATCAATTTTTAACCAGTTTTTGAAGAATTGAAGTTGGCAAGGAAGGAGCCTTATGAGGTTTGGGTTCCTCATGTTGTTTCCTAGCTGGATTGGATTGATAAGCCCCAGAAAGACTGGAGGAGGAGATGGCTGGAGGATACCAAGGTTGGAGAGTACCACAGGAATATTGAAAATCAAAAGAGGCAAAGATGCCTTCATAGGAGGTGGTGGCTGATAAAAGTCCACCACATGAAAAATAGGGTAAGATGAATCAAAAGGGATCAGAGCACCATTAGGAATAAAGAAATTGTTCCCCTTCTGCTCCACCAACTTTTCCTCCTTATACTTCTGGAGTTCAAGAAATTCAACAGTTCCCTGGCCTTCCCTATGACATTAGTAGAAGACCAGAGTCAATTTAGGAAAAGAGCTAGAGGGTTTAGGAGTAGCAAGAGAAGAAATCTTTTGATCAATTTTTCTCTCAAAAGCTTGAATTATTTTGGTGATTTTGTCTATAGTAGGAGATTCCCGGTTGGACTGACTTGAAGTATATTGGTGATTTTTTCTATAGTAGGAGATTACTGGTTGGACTGAGGATCCAATTCAGGCCTGCAATCTGCCTCCATCTTAATCATAATTCTGTTTGACTCTTTGAAAGAAGGATCATGGACTGGTTCAGTTTTTCTAGGTTTCTCAAAAGTTAAAGCAGTTTGACCTTTCATAACTTCAACCACAGTACCCCTAAGGACAAGGAAAACGGGGAGATTAAATCAATTATCCCTGGCGTTGATCATTGATCCAGATTTTACCAATTCTTCCCTAATTCTTTCCTGCACAGCTAGCAATCAAGATTGAAAAAATTGCACTCAAACTTTGTCCACCATATGGATTTGATTGTTTTGGATAAGACAACTTTGGATTGGATCCCATCAATTTCTAAAATAATGATAGTCAGAGGCTGAAGTGAAATCACAATTTCAGATCCATTGAGAGACAAGTGCATCCAAGTCCTGCAAAGTAAACCAAGCTACATCTATTTTCCCCTAATATGCCAGAATTGCTTCCCTAAGAAGCATCCAGTTATGAGATTCAAATATGTTGAATGAATTGATTACTTCCATGACTTCATCAGAGGAGATAAAGAATTGTAACTGGTAGTCCATATTGTATTCACTTGCCCCATCCACTTCAGCAGTCATTTTTTAAAAGTCCAGGAACCATTCAACATTTAATCCTTTGAACCCTAGTTTCTTGTTCTGAGGTTTGATCTTGACCATCCTAGGTTGAAAAGAGGTTGTGGGATTACAAACAGATGCCATTTCAAAGAACAGAGTTCCTAGAGGATCCAAAGAGCCAAATTCCAAAGTGGCTCACAAGTGTGGCAAAAGTAGGGTTTTGCAAAAAAACAACAAGAATCTTTCCCAAGCAGTGCACAATTGGGAGGCTTTACTTATGAGATACGTTGCCTCCATGGATCAGATCTACAAAAAGAGAAACAGAGAAAAAAAAGGAAAGGATTGGATTTTGAAGTTGATTCCAAACATTAGGGGACTGTAAATCCCAAGGTTTCTGGTTTGATCCCAGCCTGGGGTACCAAATGTAAGACTCCAAATGGTGCTGAGCCGCAGGCATTTCTGTTGAGGGGAAAGGTGCTTTTTAGGCTTCCCTCTTGAGCATTCCAAAAAATATTTAAATGTAACCCAAATCAAGGTCCAGAACCTTATGAATGAGGAATCAATCAAAGGGATGAGTTGGATAGCAGTTGGTTGCGGTGGAACAAAACTATCTGAGGCAAGATGGTGCGGAAAGACTTTAAAAGAGTAAGTTAAAGTTTTTTCAGAGTTAAATGGAACAAGGCAGTTGTAAGTAACAATTCCCACAAGCTAATAACTCTGGTTGTCAGCAGAAGATTAGGAAAGATCAACTCAATCCCAACCAACCTCCAGGTTCTCAATGAAATTGCCCAACTCTCTACAATCAATCACTTGAAGGGTACAAGATAACTGTGGGTGGCTGTGCAAAACAAAAAATTTGTTTCATGAAGCTCTAGAGGCAAATAAATGACAGATTTGAACAAGAATAACCAAACACTTCTCAAGGGACTCAAGAATAGTGTGGCAGAATTCAACTTTTAAAGAAATGAAGGAAGGTTTAACACTCCAGGTTTCAAGCTTAAAGAAACCTCTCAGTCAAAAATTACTGGTTCTGGAATGATGATCAAAAAAATTATCAAGACCAGTATGGTCAAAAGAAAAGATCAAAGAGTGGTATAACACACTCAAGAATTCAATCAGATTAATTCTTCTTCAACCAGCAAGCCTATTGGTTGGAAATAACAGACAATTTCACAGATGGAAAGATAAAAGGTTTGAGTATGGAGGCTCAAAATATCAAGGGGCAATCAAAAGATATACCCAGGATAAGAATGTTCAGATAAAGGGGAAGGGTCCCATGGATTTATTGATTGATTATAGTGATGATGAGCAATCATGGATCATGGATGATAAGATGGATAGATCCTCCTGACAAAGGCAGGGGAGAGCCCCTTGTTTTATGGGCAAGAGGACCTGTAGTCTACTTACAAGAGGTAACTACAAATGAGTGCGGAAAAAATATTAATTAATTAATTAAATTTATTTTATTCTATTTTATTTTTATTTTATTTTTTGAAAATGAAAAATGGATGAGGGAAAAATCAAGCTGTGAAAAAAAATAAAAAAAATTGGCAACAGGATGCGCATGTCATGTGAAAAAAAGAAAACAGATGAGAAAAAAGGAAACCTACCTGCCTCAAGGAGGACAGGGGACATAAAGCCGCGCTGAAAATGCAATGGTCAGGTGTTGACCGTTGCCAGTGAGTGTGGTGGGAGAATTGAGTGGATGTTTGCAAGCTTTGGGGGGTGAGAGTTGAGGGCAGATGACCGGTGAGAAAGGTTAAGGTGGTTGGTGGAGATGATGTTGACGGGTGTAAGCAAGCTGACCAAGGCGCTCACTTGTGTTTTTTGTTGGAAATAGGAAGGATCAATGGTTGATATGGTCACCATTGTTGTTTCAAAACAAATTGCAAGCAGATGGGCGGTGATTCTGGCTGTTGGAAGCTGATCAATGACAAGGTTGAGGGTTCCGGTCCCAGATGAATGAGGGGGGGAATCAATTGGGTGATGAGAGTTGGCAAATGACAGCTTGCAACAAGTTGATGGCTTGTTGCTGATGGGCGTTGGAGGTTGAGTTTGGCAATGGATCTTTTTCTTCATTGATGGGCGGGATTGATGGCCAATCAAAAGTTGGAGAAGGGATGAAGGATGATGTGGATGATGAGAATGGCCATGGTTTGCGCACACTTGGCCAAAAATCCACGCCACAAGCGCAGCAAGGAGGAATCAAATGGGGGTTCTGGAAATTTGAATGCCTGAGGAGCCCTGCCTAGAATGCTATGACAGAGAAGAGTTTTTAAAACAGAAGACAGAAGGGTTGCAATAGTAACACAAGGAATATATCTTCTTTTTTTTGCCTACGTTGGATAAAAGATTATACATAAAAGAAATTTAAAAAAATTCCCATTTCCTGAGGTGTCCCAAATTGGTCACCACAACAGCCATTGGGGGATTGATTCAATCCAATCCTTGGACTTCCCCCCTGCTTGATCTTCCCTATGGTGTCTGTTGACTTGATTATACAATCAGGAACATGGCCATTGGGGGATTGATTCATTCCAATCCTTGGATTTTCCATCATGCCTTATTTATGCCTTATTTATGTTATTTTTTTGGCTCATTTTTGAATCAGTTACTATTTTTGTAAGCATAAGAACAAGAAGCTTAAAGAGGAAAATGAAGAAGAGGAGGCATTTGAATGTTCTGGGGCAAAGTGGCAATGAATCCGTTAAGTTTGTCTGCATCACAGCAAGTAGGCAAGTTGATCCAAACCCAACCAAGATTGACATCACTGAATCCACCCTGAAGTTGTACACCAAGGTCAAAATGGGACAAGCAATCATTAACCCAATCAACAGACCTGCTTTCTGTCTTTCTGAGTGGTTCCCTTTCTCTAAAATTTCTTCTGAGTATAAAATTGTATGTGAAATGTTTGCTTGCCATCTACTCAACCGGACTACACACCTTCAACCTGTGAAAAAAACCAGTCCATAGTTTTTGGAGTTATTTTGGCTGATGGATGGAGAAAATTTAGCAACCAAGAATCCTTTGGAAAATATAGTTCAGCCAAAAATCTCTGCAAGGCTATAAGAAAAATTGCATTCCAGCCTCAAGCAGAAAAATAAAAAATCATCTGGGCTGGAGAGTGGCTTTTGAAAAAACTTGGAGCATTTTATCCAGCAATTTTTGAGGAGTGTCAGAGGGAACTCATTATGAATAAAATTCCTTCCATGAACCATATGGAGTATGATGAAGAATATAGAATTTCTGATTTTTTTCCTTCTCAACCTACACCCTTCATGATTTATAAAATCTCCCCCATCAAGATTCTGATGTTAATTCCTGGACTTTGGTAGGATGGATTCCCATCTTCAATCCCAAGAGTATACCTGATGAAACTTACACTGATATTTTGGCTGATGATAATTTTGATGTGATTCAAGGGCAGTTTGCATTTAGGTATTATCAGGTATATCTTAATTTGGCTAAATTTTCTGGAGTTACATTAGCTGCTTTCAAATCCAAATATTTTCCTCATCAAACTTGTGAAGGATTATCATCATCCACAAATTATAAACAAATAGGCTTCTCTTGTCAAATATCCAAAAAAATGGCACTAGCAGTCCAGAAATATGTTGATGTAACTTCAGCATTCTCAAACATTAGTGGATACAAAGAACAGATAAAAAATGCTTGTAAATAATTTAATTTGGATTTTTTTGGTGAATTCATAGCAATATATTCAAACTGTTTACAAGCCAAAAATCTGAGCAATTTTTTCAATCTTTGTCATTGGTTGACCACTTCTTACACAGGAAACCCCCAATGACAACCTTTTCTTTTTCTCTAATTGAGCACAATCTTTTTCCTTTTCCTCTTTCTTAAAATCCAATTCATATTTTTTCAGATTCCTTTTGGGATAAATCTTCTTCTGTTGGTTTTCTACCTCTGCCTCTATTTTCTCCTTCTGGGATATAAGCTCTGATCTCCATTTTTTGTCTTCTATTTCCAGATTACGCTCCCACGTCTCCCTCTCAAAGTCAAGTTTCTTGCTTTCAACAAAATTTTTCACTGTTTTTGAAGTAAATAAATCAATTTGATTTGTATTTTTTGGGAATATTTAGCAAGTCAAATTATTTTCCTTACTTGAATCTTGCTTCTCAATTATTCTTTCAAAGCCTCCAAAGCTAGAAGTTTGTTGCCTCTTTGGTGACTTTTTGCGTTGATCTTCATTGAATTTGGGGCCTTGCACTTTCCCTTGGCTGGGTTTGATGGAAGCTGACTGTCTTCACCCAGATTAAAAGGTGATGTAGGAGGCCCCATTGGCTTAATATTTCTGTTATTTTCAAGAGAAGGATGAAGCTTTTCATACAAAATCAGTTGAAATTCACCATTCAAGAAAAGACAAACCATACTTACTTGAGGTGAGTTATGTTTGGATTGTTAATTTGGACAGTCTTCCCACAAGCTAGTGGTATTGTTTGCTAAAATATGTATGCACTCACATGTGTGCTACATATAGGTGTAATCCAAATGGGATGCACTTATGGGCCTCTACGGCCAATTGGAAAACCACACAGACCACACACACCTGCGTGGATGTCATGGATTTGGAGAAACTGGCTCCAAAACACGTGAAATAGGTCATTTGGTACACAGGCCATCATGGGCCCATGGGGATGGATGGGACGCCCCAGCCAAATTGGGTTTTCATGGGCATTATTGGGACCAAGGTTCATTTTGGACATACTTGGCCAGCCGGGCTGGCCCACCAAAGTAGTCCTCTTAGGTGTTTGGGCTGTGATGGCCTGTTGGGGGCCATCACCCATATTTCGGCCTGCTTGGGGCTGCTGTTTCTTGCTCTTGGTGGCCCTTTTGTGGGCCTGGTGGCCCGTTCAGGGCCTTTGTGGGGGGCGGAGGGACTCATTTGGAGTTCCTCCACCCTTTTTGGTTGTTGCAGCTGCTGCAACCAGTCCAGTTGCAGCGGCGGTGGGGGGAGCAAGACCTCACCTCCATTGCCGCAAGGGAGGGGAGGAGTTGGCAAGGCTGGTTGCAACAAGGCAACCAGTAGTGGAGGGGACTTGATCACCCTCCCACCATTTGAGAAGCAACCAGGCTGGTTGCAACAATGTCACCGGCGGTGGGGGGCACCTGACCACCTTCCCACCAAAAAGGGGATCTATCCCCCCCCCTTTAACAAGGGGGAGGAGCGACGGGCTGAGGGGGTTCTGACCACCTCCCAGCCCAATTATTTTTAACAATTCCCTGGGGGTATCAACATCCAGGACCCTGGTAGGGGGATTTGACTTCCCCCTCCAGGGAATTGACAGAAAGAGGGGGGGAGGCATGTCCGCCAGTTACACCCCCCCCCCCCCTTGGTGAGCTTGAGACCAAACCCAGATGAGTTCTGGGTCCCACCTGGTCCATATGAGGGGCCATGGGCTGGTCTCATGAGGCAGCCACCCTTTGTGTGAGGTCATAGGAGTAACTGGGCTGGTTGTAAGGGACAAACAGCCAGGTGATTGAACAGAAAAGGGGTTGATTCAGCCCCATTAGGGTGGAAACATCAAATTTGACTGGAACAGGCCATTCAAAAGGGTTCAGGGGAAAATGCAATGTGGGCTAATGTAGCCCAAACCAGTTAAAAAGGCCTGTAGAGCCTGTAGAGCTCTTTTGGGGAGGAAATTTTGCCTTTTCTCTTGTTTTAACATGATCACACATGAGGGCCAATCTTTTGTACTTAAGTAGCCTTTCTCCCTGCTGTTTTCCATCCACATCCATTCAAATTCATCTTATCAATTTTCCTACGTATTTCCCCATTGTGAGAGCCCATTAGCCTTTATAGACACAAGGTTTCCAGAGTTTCTTTTGCTTTAATTACTGATCCTCCTGCCACTGAGCTAATTTCTGGCCATAATTTTCACATTGGTGAGTTCATCCATGCTAGGAAGTGATGGATCAAGGAAAGTTTTTGGGATGCTTGTGGACTTGATTGGGGATGATTGAGCTGTAATTTCAGAAATGTCATTCTTGGTGGCTAATTCTGGCTCTGATGGTGACCAATTGTATTTTTCCTTGTTATTGGGTTCACTGGGCTGAGTATCATCAGGAAGTTGCTCCATAACATTTGACTCTTCTGATTGAGAATCAAACTCAGCCAGAGGGGTGATATTTTCTTTTTTAACAAATATTTCATCCATGTGGTTGTAGAGAGAGCAGATCAAATCCAATTTCTTGAGCACAGATTTTATCCCTGTGGCTTTATTGGCATCAGTTATGCCAAACCAAGTTGAGATGGAAATGGAGGGGGCTTTTCTTTACTTGGACCATTAGTTCTTAAATTGCTCCTGCATTTGCTTTGAAGACAATTCTAGCCTACGTTTGGTTTTTTTCTTGAGCTCATTGGCCATCAGGAGATAACCATTTACCTTTGAAGATGGGAGTCAACCAACTCTTGTTTCTTTTTCAGACCTAAAGCAAGCAGCATAGTTTGATGCAACTTTGAGCCAGTTGTATAGGATTAGGTGATCTTCTTGCTTGAGTTGTCCAGATGATTTGTAAGCTGAGGTAGGAGGATTTTTTGTTTTTGAATTTCTTGGAGATGTTTGCTTGGGTAGGTGGTTTTTGGTTTTGGATTGCTGAGGGGCTGTTTTGATAGGGTGAGGTTTCAGAGGAAAGTGTGATGAGCAGTGAGGATGATGAGATTTCCAAGGATTTTGGAGTTGGATGGAAGTGGCAAACAAGGATGAGATTTTGGAGGAGGCTGGAGTTGGATGAAAGTGGCAAGCAAGGATGAGATGTCTGAGGAGGTCAGAGTTGGATGGAAATGGGAAGCAAGGAGGAGATTTCCAAGGAGGTTGGAGTTGGATGGAAGTGGGAAGCAAGGGATGGATGGTGTGTTGCATGGTGTGGTTGATGCTGTGGGTACCTTTATATACTTTAATTGAAAAACACACTTATTTCATTTTTTACTTTGACACATCTGATCTGAAATAAGTGGGTTTTTTATTTTTAATGGCAGGTTTGAAATGGCAGATTTGGGTTGAAACCCGCCATTAAAAATGGTGGTTTTGGTTAACTTTGATATTCCCTATTTATATTTCTCTCATTGAAAAGCCTCATTTGAATTTTTTTATTTTTATCATTTTTGGTAAAAGATATCTACATTTCATCACAAATGATATTTCTTATTCAAAGAAATCAAGTTTTTATTTCATCATTCTTACCATTTTACTCAATGAATTATTTGTTGAAATATTCAAACATATTTGGATTCCCCCTATATTTTAGGCATATATAATATTTATATTTTGCTATATTTTTGTGTTAAGTTATTTAAATCTCACTGGAAATTTCAATGCTTGTTCAAAGAAAGCAATTTTTCCATTTGATGTTTTTGATTTTTTGATTTATGAAGATTTTGTTGAAATATTTGAATATATTTGAATTAATTCTGTTTGTGAAATAGATATATTTATTATTTTTTATCACATTTTTTATGCTTGGTAAAAAGGTATTTACAGTTCATCAGAAACTTTGAACTTTTTTCAAAGAAGTGTTCTTTATTTATATTTTTATCATTACTTCTGGATTGGATGATATTTTTGTTTGAATATTTCAAAGTATTTGAATCCCTAGCATGAAATATGTATATGTAGAAGCTTTCAATGTTTTTTCATATTTTTTAAAAAGTAATTTGTATCCCACTAAATAAATCTCACTTTTTGCAAGGAAGTCAATGCTTTATCATTTTTCTTACATTGGATGAATTTTATTTTCCATTGGAATCCATATTTGCATTTTCCACAAATTTCTACCCCAGAAAGAACCCATAGGGGGTTTGGAGGCATTAATTTAGCCCCCCAGGGCCTCAATTAATGTTTACAGGCTTTTTGGGGCTCAAAGCACCATCAAATGGTGTTTTCTCTCAACTCAGTAACCCCTCAAAGCTTAACAGGGCCGCACAACTTCCTGGAGTGGAAAACCCCATCAATTGGTGTGATTATAGTAAAAAAAATTAATATCATACCAATGATGCCTTCTTGGGCTGGGGAAGCCTGCCAATTAGCATGATTGTATATACAAATTACTTTGACAACAAAAATAATTCCTTTTGGAATTATTTCAGCAAAGAAAGTGCTAAAATGATTTCTTTTGGTGTCATTGTTGTGATATTAGCAACTCTTTGGGTGTGATTTTAAGCTGGGCCTTCATTGAACTTTTAAAAAAAGAAAACTTGTAATTTTAATAAACAATGAATGAAAATGTTTATTTAGGTTACAAGGACCATATAGTAGCTCCCAAAAACCATAGTATCAAATTAGACAATTTCAAATCTTGAAATGAATCCCTACTTACTGGTCATCATGGTCAGGATAAAATTTACCAGTTGATTGCATGAGAATTTTATTGGCCTGTTATTACCATTCAAGTAAAAGAATATTTTAACATGTGCTAAGATTGCAATCATAACAATTCCTTGAATAATCAGAAGTATGGGCTTCTCCAGCCACTTCCAAAATAAATTTTCCTTTGTATTTGTTGTTCATAGATTTCATTTCTCAACTTCCCTTTCCTGATGGATATGACTCCATAAATTTATTCTCCAAGATGGCTGTTTATCTTCCAAGAAAAATAACAGCTTCTTTTGAAGACCTGGCTAACCTCTTCTGAAACATGTCTTTTTGGAGAATGATATGCCACAAAAAAATCCATGTCACTTGCTATCAAGTGCCATCAAGGAGCGCAAGCCCAACTTTCAACCAAGCTCAGGTCAAGCTCCAGCCAAGCTCAGGTCTGTTATAATTATGGCCAGCAATTAGCCTAGGAAAACAAGCAGCATTCAAAGCAAAAGAAATGCTGGAAACCTTGTGTAAATAATTTCTAATGGGCTCTCACAATGGGGAAATAAGTTGGATGATATTGGTGATGAATTTGATTGGATGATGGAAAACAGCAGGGAGAAGAGCTCCTTAAGTAAAAAAGATTGGCCTCTTGTGAGCCCATGATACAACAAGCCAAAAGGCAAATTTTCCGCTCCAAAAGAGCTCTACAGGCTGTACAGGCCTTGTTACTTGGTTTGGGCTACACCAGCCTGCATGGCATCAGTCCCTGTACCCTTACAACCAGCCTGCTCTGGTCATTTCTGGTGTTTCCACTGTAGTGGGGCTGAAAAAGCCCCTTAGCTGTTCAAACCCCTGGCCGGTTGTCTGTTAAAACCGGCCTGTTACCTCACATTCTGGCTGGTTGCCTCATGCAACCAGCCCCTGGCCATACAAATGGCCAGGTGGGACCCAGGACACACCTGGGTCCGGTCTCAGACACACATGGGGGGGGTGTAACCGGCGGACATGCCGCCCCCCCCTCTTTCTCTCAAATCCCTGGAGGGGGTGGTCAAATCCCCCTACCAGGGGCCCTTGGGGTCAATACCCCCAGGGCGTTGTCAAGGTAGGTGGGCTGGGGGGTGGTCAAATCCCCTCCAGCCCCTAGCTCCTCCCCCTTGGTAAAGGGGGGGAAAGAGCGCCCCTTTGATGGTGGTGGGGTGTTCAATTCCCCCCTGCCGCCGGTTGCCTTGCTGCAACTGGCCCTGCAACCACATTTGGTGGGGGGTTGATCAGGTCCCCCCCACCCTGACCAGTTGCTTCTTGCAACCAGTTGCTGGATGGTTCAACCCAGCCAGCCCTTCCTCCTCCTCCTTGCAATGGCAAGCCAGGGGAGGGGGAGGAGCCGGGGCCATCGGCCCCAGCCCTGCGGCGGCCACCCAGCGCAGAAGCTGCAACTGGCTTGACAGCCGCGACCGGGGTGGGGGGACTCCATTTTGAGTCCCTCTGCCCCTTACAATCGCCCCGCGCGGGCCGTCGGGCCCCATAAACGGGCCGTAAGCAAAAACAGCGACCCTGAACAGGCCGCAACAGGGGCAGCAGCCCCAAATGGGCTGCAACACGTGCGGCGGCCACTAATGGGCCGCCACAAGCCCAAAAAGTGAGTTCAACATACTTTGGCGGGCCAGCTCGTCTGGCCAAGTATGTCCAAAATAAACCTTGGGCCCAATTATGCCCATCAAAGCCCATCTGGCTTTATTTTCCCATATACCCCACCGGGCCCATTAGGGCCCGTGTACCAATAGGCCTGTTTCACACGTTTTGAGGCCAGTTTCCCCAAATCCATGACATCCACACAGGCATGTTTGATCTGTGTGTGTGTCCAATGGGCCGCAGAGGCCCGCATGTCCATCCCATCTGGATTACACTCATACGTAGCACACGCGTAAGTGCATACCTATTTTAACAAGGTCCAGCTTTATCTAATCTCCAATTCACATTCAATGTGCATTGTGCACCAAAAAACTTGGTTGGAGAATCAGCATAGCTTTGACTAGAGATAGGGCAGAACTTCATCCAGAAATTCCTTGATGAAACTGGCTAGAAAGTGACATCAAATTTTTCATGGTGATATCCCTGATAATATTGTCATATATTTGGAAGTCTGTTTGTTTCTATCCTCTGGACCTCTTTTTTCCAACACTTGAAGATCACTTTCAATCTATCAACAGCTTAAAACCATGAATACAATGGTCAAACCAAGCAATTCAATTTAAACCTCCAACAGTATCTTCAAATGTATGTCTGCTACCAACAGGATGATTGTTCAAAGTTTCTCCCATTAGCCAAATTTTTGTACAATAAATCCATTCAGTACCCCAATAAACATTTTACTTTACAAAATTATTATGGAAGGAATCCAAATTTTTACTCCATTCAAGTAGCACCTTCTTAAACTGCTACCAACTAAACCACCATCATTTGATGCCTTCAACAGAAAATTTGAGCCAACCCAAGAGATGTTAATCAGTGCTTCACGGAGCAAGTCAAAAAATGTTGAACTTTGGCACCAAATTTTGTAGAAGTAGATGCAGTATGGATAAATGCTTGCAACATCTTCACAAATTGACCTACTTGCAAAATATCCAAAAAAAAGCTTGTTCTTTTGAAGATTGAATTTTTAATCTCTACCAACACTTTTAAATGACTTTTGACTCCAAAATGGGAGGATATCCATCTGGTCTCTCATTAATATCTATGGGAGAAAGCTCCAATCCTTTACCCAGGCACAACTCACCCCCTCAAGAACCTGTTAATATTTGAGGTTTCTTAGAGTGGAATGTAAGCAGTGTCCTTGATTCAAGGATCCACAAAGGACAGTTACAGTAAATTTTTAAACGGACTGAATACCATTCTGATCAATATTGCAGCTCTTGGGAACCTTCTCACCATCTTTGAAACTCCCCTGACTTGATTCAATGCTTCCATTCAAACTACCCTTGCACACCCTTTCAATCTAAATTCTAATCCAGTCCCATCTAATCACATTTCCTATCATCATTTCTCATCTTGCTGTATTTTTCACTCATTATCTTTTATTTTTTAATTTTGAATGTTTCTATCTTCTTTTGTAAACCAATTCAAAGTAGAACTTTTCCTATCCCATACCATTCCATCGACTGTTTTTCTATGGTTTGGAACAGCTTATAGGATTGGAGAAGAAACTATAATAACCCACTCTTTTCATGGGTTAAATCAGAATATTGTACTAAACCATGCAAACCATGGGTTATGAAAGGCAGTTGGAACAGAGTAATTTTGAAGATGGAACATTTATTATTTTTTTTATATTTTGAATAGGTTTATAGAAATATAATCTAAAAACAGATTATCAACCAGATTCAAACAAGAAAATCTATATGGAAAAGACTGGGGAAATTTAAAGGAAAAATCTTTAAAATTTATTGAAGGTAGTCCAATAACATGGACTGCTTTTGCCTTTAGGTGAATTTGAGTTTTGAAAAGCAACTGAATGACTCTAATGAGTTTCTAAAGGATTCTTCCTCAGGAGAGTTGAGGTGATTAATTTACTGAAACAAGTTTTTGATTGCACTTGAAGCATCTTCACTGGTAGGTTTGCAAATTACTTTAAGAATTTTGCTTTCCAATTCATCTTCCTCATGATTTCTTGGACAGGATAGGAATATCTCTTCTGGAGACATTAACAAAAAGCTTTCTTTACCAGTTTTATTGAGAATCTCTTCAAGAGAAATTCAATTTTTTGGGGTTGATCAATCAAACTTTCTCAAGCTCTTGTGCTTCAAGGGGAAGATTTTTCTGTTCATTGTCAATATCCTCAACCAAATAGATGTTGCTTTTTTATATAAGTTTTGTGTGAGCTCAGAAGTGCCTTATGTTACTTGGGATCACAGATACCCAGGCTAAATGGTACTATTTCATAGCAGAAATATTATCAATATCATAAGCCTGTGAAGCCAGGATACAATTTTTTAAGTTTCAGATTTAATTGGAAATGAATCAAAATTGGTAGTAAGCTTTTAATGTTCTTTTGATATTTGCATCAAGGGATTGAATGTGTGAGGTGATATTGGGCGCAAAAAAAATTATTTGAACGTGAGAAAGGCCATCTGGTGAAATTATGTGTCCAGTGAACTCTACAAAAAGTAGTAAAATTCTTTGGATGGCAATTTTTTGCTCTGCATTCCACCCACTGATCCCCTTTTGAAATATTTGAGTGGTCATCTAATCTTTTCTATTGAATTAATATTTTTAGCCAAGTTGATGGGCAGATTGTTTTTGAAAGAATTGTTTTTTTTTGAATTCCAAATGATAATTAATGGGAGGTTCTTGGTACTGGTTGCATTGCAAGCAGCCCCAATGGTAAGGTGTGGCTGCATGGATTTAATTCCCTTCTTTCTGCTTTGTGCCAGACATATATCAGGAGGCATTCTCTTGAGGAAATAATATGAATTAGTCAGGAATTTGTTTCAAATCGATTTTAATTGGTTTTAGTGCATTCACTTGCACATAGAATAAACCTGTCTTGTCAAAATTTAACACATCATTGAGGCTTTATTGGTTGATAATCTGGAAAATTTGAACAACTTCTTTCCCAAGAATTTGGAGGTTGACAGATTCCAATTTGCCATTTTTCATAAATTTTTAAATTGAGTAATGTTTCTTGAAGCAATCAGGCAAGCCATTTCATCAGAAAAGCCAATCTTCTGGGGCTATACTACAGATATTTCAAAAATCTTTCAATTTTTCTCAAAAGATATCTCTGGTGACTGTCAACTTGGCAGCAAGGGACATTTGGAACCATTCTTCCAGTAGCTTGTTGAAATTTCCATGTTTCTGGATCCCAATCTGTTTGAAAGATCCATTTTTTTTGCCATGCTGGCCAAAAAAAATTTCTTCATCTTTTATCCACAACAATATACAAGGCTTTTCCAACTGAAGCCTAGGGTAGATTTTTGCAAAATGGTTGGCTATTTTTGTTTGATTTTTGCCATTCTTGTTGTTTCAGTCAAGCGCCTCTACCTTTTTTGCAAGTCTTGAATTCATTTCCAAGCCATTCTTCCTTTTGCAACTTTTTATTCTTTGATTTGGTAAATCAAAGATGAATCCATCTCCTGATTTTCAAGTTGCTTTTTGCTTTCCTTTTTTTTACTTTCCATTTTGTGTTTCCTTTCCTGTTCTAAGTTATTAACTGAATTGATTAGGGATTATTCATCATTTTGGTTTAGTGATTCAGAGGATGAACCATCAGAAGGAAGATTCTTCAACTTATCAATGAAAATGTGCTCATCAAATTAGCAATTTTTCCTTCATTTTCAAGCCATTCTTCTTCCTTTTTTTGTTTATTCCTGATTTTTGCAAGATTGAAATTGTTTTTTTTTAATATTTATTAATACATTCAATTTTGCAAGGCTGGCTCCAGCAAGTTTTAGGTTTTTTATCTAGAATTGTTGAAAAAGGCAAATAATGGGTGCTTGAGAAAGAAATCAAATTTCCATGCTGCAAAAAAAAAGGTCTTGATATGGGGGGATTGAGGCATGATTGAGTTGAAATATAGGCATGATAAGCAAAGTAAGAAAAGGGATATTTGGGGAGGATATCACAAAATTTATATTGATAATCAGTTGGTGGAGATTTTGAGTACAATGGTGGAGATAGAGGTGAGAAAATTAAAATGTTTTGTTGATTGAGAGGTCATATGAATGCAAGGAGATGATGTAGCTTGGATATGATATTGGAAATATGTGGACCAAAAACCATGGTTTACTAGGGTGGGTTCAAATAAGGTTTTAAGCCAAACTTGCAGTTTCTTTTATTTTTTACCAATGTTTTTCAGTGTTTGGAAGCATGATGGGTTAAGAGTCAACTTTTGGCTGGCACCAATTTTGTTGATCAATTTTGCCATTGGATTGCACAAATTATGTGTTGCCACAAGTATGGATTAGGAAAAGTTCTACTGTATGACAAAAAAGTAAAGCTGGTTTCAAAAAAATAACAATAATAACAATAAAAACAGTAGTAATAATAATAATAGTAATAATAATGATAATAATGATAATAATAATAATAATAATAATAATAATAATAATAATAATAATAATAATAATAATAATAATAATAATAATAATAATAATAATAATAATAATAATAATAATAATAATAATAATAATAATAATAATAATAATAATAATAATAATAATAATAATAATAATAATAATAATAATAATAATAATAATAATAATAATAATAATAATAATAATAATAATAATAATAATAATAATAATAATAATAATAATAATAATAATAATAATAATAATAATAATAATAATAATAATAATAATAATAATAATAATAATAATAATAATAATAATAATAATAATAATAATAATAATAATAATAATAATAATAATAATAATAATAATAATAATAATAATAATAATAATAATAATAATAATAATAATAATAATAATAATAATAATAATAATAATAATAATAATAATAATAATAATAATAATAATAATAATAATAATAATAATAATAATAATAATAATAATAATAATAATAATAATAATAATAATAATAATAATAATAATAATAATAATAATAATAATAATAATAATAATAATAATAATAATAATAATAATAATAATAATAATAATAATAATAATAATAATAATAATAATAATAATAATAATAATAATAATAATAATAATAATAATAATAATAATAATAATAATAATAATAATAATAATAATAATAATAATAATAATAATAATAATAATAATAATAATAATAATAATAATAATAATAATAATAATAATAATAATAATAATAATAATAATAATAATAATAATAATAATAATAATAATAATAATAATAATAATAATAATAATAATAATAATAATAATAATAATAATAATAATAATAATAATAATAATAATAATAATAATAATAATAATAATAATAATAATAATAATAATAATAATAATAATAATAATAATAATAATAATAATAATAATAATAATAATAATAATAATAATAATAATAATAATAATAATAATAATAATAATAATAATAATAAATTAAAAATAAAATAAACAAGAGTTTTTTTGCATCAGCTTTATGTATCCAATTAACCCATCTTCAAATGTTGGCTTGCAATTCACATTTCAAGCTTTTTTTGAATTCACCTCTCATCAGCCTCTTTCCATCTCCAATTTATACTGATTCTTCCTTGAAAAATGTTTGAAAGAACCTTTTTCAATGCTCTTCTTTAATTTATTTCTTTCAGGGAAACAACCTTGGCATTTTCTTGGCTTCCCTTGTCATTGAGTTTTAATCCACTTCCTTCCATCTCAACCTTCTCCCATCTTCTGTTCCAGTACTTCCATCTCAATTTTCACCATTTCCTTTTTTGGTTCTCTGTCTCCTGACTTTTGCCTTGGCTTCCTGAATCAGCTCCACTCTTGAAGCTTCAGCAACCACATTTTTCACCTCCTCCTCAATATAATTAATCATTGGTTTTCTTTGTGCACCAATATAAAGTGATGGTACCGGTGGATTTGCCATAAAATAACTTTGAAACCTTGGAAATACTAGAAGACCCTCATAGTAATCAAATTTCATTTCTGTTTTGAATTTAATTATAGTAGCTTACTAGCAGTAAACCTCCTGATAAACTCAATTTTGAAAGCAGGTAGAAGTTGATATTTGAAACAAGGGATTTTGCAACAAATTTGATTCCCACTGTATGAAGCCACAGGCACCTCAGGTTCTCTTTTTATTTGCTCCAATAGTTAAATTCACAAGGCACAATATAAATTCAACATTTCTTGCACTTGAAATGGTTGCCACAGGCAAAATTACTTTGAATGAAGAAACCATTAATCATGGCACAATTATTTCATCAGCACATAGGCATAGACATAATGAGTAGAGTAGTAGTATAGTTAAGTAAAAGGGTATTTATGGGTATAAGGCAATAGTATTAGTAGTGAATCTAGAACTTTAGTAATGAGAAATTCTCACCAGAGGCTTGCAGGAGCTTGCAGGTTTTATACCCAGGCAACTTTCACGCTTTGAAATCAAGTTTTATTGTTGACCATCATTTTAAAAATATCCCATATCCTGAGTATTTTCTACTGTGTGACACCAAAAGAATTTTACCCATCAAATGCAGTCTGATTACTAATTTTGGCATGAAACACCAGGGACCTTCTATCTCTTTTTACTGATTAATTTCTTGCAATTGCACTTTCATTTTGAAGTAAAATATGCTACTATTATCAATCAATTCCACAATTGTTCTTGAAAATTTGCACTTCTTTTTTGGAGATATGTAATTTTAAACTGTTGATATTTCCAATGATTCCTTGTCATCTGAACTCTTTGTCATTATCTCTACTGCTGATCACTTCCAATTCTCTCTCTAACCTGGGAAGGCATCTGTTACTCCAGGTATCCTACCACAGGTCACAGACCTTTCCACTGCCCTTCCACCACTTTCAGCTAACTCTTTGCAAGAAAGTATTATATTTCTTTTGGGTATCCTCTCCTTGTTTCTGAGCTCACTGAGAGACTCTGCCAAGTGTGAAGGCCTCAAGAAAAATTCATCAACACCATCCCAGACTCCTCATATCACTAGTAGGTAACCTTCTCCATTGAAACTCAGCACCAAGCTCAATCCATTTCTTAACCTCAACAGAATCTTAAAGTCTCCCTTGGATCAGTTGCCACAAACAACAGTACTATTCCTTTCTTTCATCTATTAGTTGTCTCATTTATGCTTGGTCTTAGCACAGGCCATCAACCAGCCTGTAGGAATTAGCAAACCTGTTAGTTATTTATGTTTCCTTTTTTTACTCTCCTGGTTGTCAATGTGAATGCTCTCTTGTATCTTGGTATTCTGAAATCCAGAGCTTGGTTCAAGTTTCAGGATCATTCATAATTTAAAAAAAAAACTATTCAACAATCCAATCCATTTCCAGTCACCATCAAACAATCATTTTGCACCTTGTATAGAAAATTATCTTAATTAATTGCCTAACTTAGCCACACCTATCATTTTTAGGACACATTCTGCATTTTTAAACTCAAACTTACAATGAACTTGCTAATATATTGCATTTCAATTTAATTGCCTCATTTTCTCCTTGCATTTTTTTTTCAATCATTTGCTTGTTCACCTTTACCTCAATGATTTCATTGAATTTATTTTTGCATTGAAATAAATTCATTTCAGCATTTCTATTCCTAGCTAGAGAGGCAATCAATCAGGTTCTATCTAGTCATTACCATAATTTTTTGTATTACCTTAAAAGGCAAAGTCTTTCAACTTTGGATTGTTTCTGCATTTGATTTATTTCTTAAGTTCTCACATTTCAGATACTACATCCATACATCAAGCCTAGCCTCAATTCCTTCTATGAAAAAATTGCCTTGCACATTGTACTTGAATTTGAACACCAACTTTAAAATAAAAATGATAGTCTTACGAATGTTGAGATTGCACATAGGATTGGTAATTCTAATTTGAAACTTATCCATCTAATCCTTTCCCCTTCAGTATATGGGGTGGGTGGGTGAAAATAATTTTTTTGAGCTTGTTTTGGTGTTTCAAAATTTATTGGTTTTGGAAAACAGGGTGAAGAGTTTATTCTTGAAACTTCCCAATTCATTGAGGATAAACAAAAAACTGGTTTTGTTGAGTTTTTTTAGATATGGTTTGAGCCACTGAAAAGCCCTACCTCATTAGAAGTAAGACACCTACCTATCTTTCTGGTGGTTTGATTTGAAGTTTTTTGGAACGTTCAAAAAGATAATTCCACAAGATTGGAAAGAAGATCAGATTTTTTTGAGATGATCTCCCCTGAAGCAATCCAACTGCTTCATGGAATATTTAAAAGAGCTTAACCTCCATCAAAAACACTTAAAGCATTCTGATTTGCAGCCTCAACCAAGTTTTTTACAAGAGACATTGATTTTGCCTTGGAGTGAATTACTCTAAAATCATGTTATTTAATTGGGTTGGGGAGCTATGAGTCACTTTTTCACCCTAAAATAAAAATATTTTTATTTTAAGGGGAAAGGGAAGTTTTCCCCATCAAGCAAGTAAGTGAAATTGATGATGAAAATTATCTTATAGGGGTTGGAAATACTGAAGAGAATTTATTTGAGTTATTCAATATGCTTTAAAATGAAATTGATTGGTTCATTTCAAGATACAATAAAGGTAAAAATAATGAGAATAAGGGGTCCCATTATTTAGGAAATTAACTAAGATGAAGATGGATATGCAAGATGAAAACTGATTTCTCAATGTAGACCAAAAATGGATTGGAGTGGAAGCTAGGTTCAAAATCCTGTGTTAACCATAACGGGGAGTGCAAGAGGTAAAAATCCCAAATGCAGAGTTAGTTGGCAATGGTTTGGTTAAATTTCTTCAACTAGGGCTCACAGTGCTGTTTATTATGAGAAGAAATAAGGCACTAAAGGAAAGATGCAATCCTCTGCAAATTCTGGATGTGGTCTTGTATAGTTTACTCAGAAATATGAACTCCCTTCCAATTTTCTGTGATTCAATGGGCTCCTGCCCCCCCCTCATCTTCCCCTTTTTTATGATAAATATAACTACAGAAACACAACAACCTGGTACCCTCACTGCCCCCCCCTCCCTGGTGTGCTTTCCAGCAATCATCCACAGCCTGATGACATTCCCTGAAAATTTTCCCATGCTTGATGAATCCTCCATTCAGACAAGGTACTTCCTTGTTCCCACAACTGAAAGCCCCTCCAACTACTTTCCAACACCAAGGTAGACCCCCCTATCTAGCATCCCTTTTGTCTCCCACATCCTTGAACATTTTTCCATGGAAAACTTGTGGCGTGGTCCATGAAAACACCCATTTTTACTTCAGCCCCTCAGCTTCACCCCACCGGCCATCCCAGAAAAAAATATCCAAATCAAGTCTCACAGTCATTGTTTGCTCACCTGCCTTTAGAGGCATCATTATTTTGTCATTCAAATCTGGTAACCCACTCTTGTGCTCTGTGCTTTCTGTTTGACCTCCACCCTTCCTCTGAAGTTGTTAATTACCACATTTTTTTGTTCTAAAATCAATAAGCTTTCTGCATTTTCCAAGCCATGTTGTGTGCTTTCCCCTCTGCAGATCCCTGCACCTGTTTATTTTCAGCCAAATTTCTCCCTCTCTAGCTAAAGCTTATAAACCATAACTATCCTGTTTTTCACTTCTGGATTGTGTCTATAATAGACCACCACAGTGGTTAGTGTGCTTTTAGCTTCAAACTATCAGATCAAAGTAGATACTAAGAAAGGTGGATATGTTGGAGTTATTTTCTGACAATAATCCTTAAGTTTTCATTGTGACATACTTATAGCCTTTAAAAACCACCTCTATCTTATCATTTTATGTCCCCAATAATTTTAGTAATTGGGAAGCCCTTATCCACATCAGTAAAATGAACTATTTCTGGGACTTGTAGTCTTGCAGCCACCATGGTAAACTCATTTCAATTGATCTTGAAACACCAATGTCACTAATTATTGCTCTAGTGATACTCTCTAATACATGTTATTCTCTAACTTTTTAAAGATATTTATCTTATTGAATATTTGCTTTACAATAAAGTCCAAATTTTTGTTCACTGGTTGTACTTAAATATCATTCAATTTCTTTAATGAACAAAAAAATAAAAAGATTGTATCACATTCAATCTGGGCCCACTCAATGAATGCCTTCCAATCTTCTCCCCCTAAGAGCATCTGCAATTGCTGTTGATAGCTTTTTGTTAGCTAAACCCTTGTTAGCTAAAAAAGATAGTAAGCAAGGGCTTTAGCAAGTGTGAGAGGCAATTGCATGTGTTAAAACCACAAACCAGCTAGCTAATGAGGCTTGTCCTGCAATCAACCACCTCTCCATAACCACTTGGTACATTTAGACAGGACAAAGGGATATAGGGGTGAGGATGGATGATATGGAAGGATGAGAGAAAATAAGGGAGAATTTCCTTGATGGCAAAATAATATGTTTGATGTAATCAATGGATGACTTGTTGATGGTGGGTGTTGTGGAGCTATGGGAGGTATGGTAAATCCTCCTGGGCTTGGGGATAGCACGCACCATAATGTTTCATAAATTTGCCAATTTTTGATCAAACTTATGGAGCTTGCTATGTAGCAAGGTCCTTTTTAGGACACAATTGGGGCTTATGCATGGTAAACTTAGCTAACAAGCAGGTTTCCCAAGAAAATTTTGGCTTCTCTAAGACAGGTTGTATCCTCCTCCCTAAAATGGCTTCTCATCTCTATCTTGTGTCAATCCCTTCTGTCAAGCTTTAAATGCAACAGAAGCCAAACCTGGCATGCCCCCATAGCATGTAAAAACTGGTGCCATACAGACTGGAAACATAACCTAGCTTGCTAAAGATGACCTTAGGGTGTAACCACCAGCACTGAGCTGCTTGCCAAGCTTCATAGAGATCCTTCTTTGAATGCAGATTGAAACTGCCATGCACAGTCATTCCAGAAAGTGGTCAAACCCAAGCTTCTTCATCAACAGGGGAGTTGAGATAAAACAGTTCCCGGCAAACTAGTCCACAAAACAAGTGGACCAAGTCTGGCAGACTTGTTTACTGGGTCTTGTGGCCTTGTTTGCTTGACAACAGGCCTTGCTTTTGTGGAAAATGACATCATGATTTTAAGCAAATAATGCTTGTTGACCAGGGTGGGAAGGCTGGTGGTCAACAGGATTGGCGGCCACAAGGTCTGCCACAATATCAATCTTTCATCTACCACACAATATCTTCCCAATAAATATATGTTTTTTTTGTCATTGTAATTGATCACAGGTTCTTTACCCTAATATAAATAGCTACACCCATCAAGGGTTTTTATTTATTTATTTAGTTTGTTGGTCAAAAACCACAGTGGCCGCTTGACTTGTCCTGGGGACTTCCTACCCTTGTCAAGTGGGCTTGAGCAATTGTCAAGGAGCCTTCAATACCTTGTTGAGAGGCCTTATTCTGTTGATCACTGGCCTTGAATTAATTGAACAGGCGTCTTGATTAGTTTTTATGTGTCCTTTCTCACCGGACAACTGGACAGGGTTTCCTGGTCCACTGCACTTGTTTACTGGGAACAATGGTATCTGGCCACAAAGTCAAAGAGTGGACTGGATAATTGAACTTGGTGAAAATGAAAAAAAATCAAATGCAGAGGCAGAAATGTTTCAGTTGGAGCAAAAGTGATGATAATTCAACCCCCTCAAGCTGGCTGTTGCCCATGACAATCCAATAAGTGTTCCACTCTGTTGAAAAGCCATCAGACTGGTCTTTCTCAGTCAAAACCTAATGCATTCGCATGGCAGATTTTCCTTCAGGGAGATGCTTCACACACCACACATCCATAAAACACAGGTTATCAATCTCCTTTGAAAAAATGGGGAAACATTGGACCTCCAGGGCCCTTCACTGCCTCCAAGTAGGTGCACAGAACCTTATGGACCACCCTATGCTGGACACCGTTGACTACAGCTGCTTTGATGGCAAAAGCCTCCTCATGAAAAAAATTGGTAAAATACAAGGCCATGGAAATGGAATCAGAAAACTCAGGCATAGCCAAGGGCAGAAAGCCGAAGGACCCTGAATCATCAAATGTAGCCCATGCAGATCCAACAAAGTCATTTTTGGACAGGACACAAAATAGACATTATTATTTTATCGTTTTTGTCTTTGCTATTTCATACCATCTACTTTCCATCACCTGGTGGCGAAGCTGGACCTCGTTAGTCTTTCAGGAGGCCAGGTTGCCACCATTCAGACTTTTATAATCATCCTGAGATCAGATCAATTCATCGCATCAAAATCCACTTTGTTTAATTTTGATCATCATATCGATCAGTTGAATTGCTCACTTGTTCGCCCAGCCGGGGCCCCCGTGCCGTTCCAGGCTCCACCCTCGCCACTACCTCGCGAAATGCTGCCGCGTCATTGCGACGGGCTTTCGAAGGTGCTGCTGTTCTGGAATATCGTTGGTCGAGATGTGCGGTGAGTTGGTTGAAGCTCGTTTCATAGAACTATTACTTGGGTGACAGTAAGACACTGATTATCTGTCATCCGAAACCATGAACATGGGTCACTTCACAAGGAGGCATTAGGAATAGGCCTCATTCTTGAAACAATACACAAGCCAAGTACGCTCTCGCCTCGTGTCAATCAGGAATCGCAATCTGTTAAAAATTCCATCAGACATGCAATATCACCCAGAGGTTTGTAGAAGACTGCCATCCCTCGTTCCTCATCTTCCGATTGACATCTCCCTGTTTTCCTGTGTATTTTCAACTGGGCAGGGCCGGACTTCCGAGCCGAAAAGACCAGGGAGATCGGAGACGTTTCGGCTGAATTTGACATTAAGATAACGTTTTTCGTGTCTGTCCTTCATCTTCGGGGTCTTAGCGTGACCCAACAACCCATTGAATCACCTAGAACCGGGAGCTTGCTATTATGGAACGGCGAAGTGTTTGAAGGATTATCGGTGAGCTCAGATCATCAGCACATTCTTGTGGGAATCAAACTCTCAAGACTGATCAGATTTACGCCCTTGTTATCTTCTTTTTATGCAGCTTTCTGACACTGAAAACGACGGGAAAGCGGTGTTGGATAGCCTGGAGAACCGAGGCGAGCGGTCCGTTCCTGAAGTTTTTGTCGATATCGAAGGTCCTTACTCCTTCATTTATTATGATGCCTCTTTGAAGCAAGTTTGGTTTGGGCGTGACCCCCTGGGTAGGCGATCCCTTATGAAAATTGAACAGGTCAGCAATGTTTGTTGTCTTGATTTCGTCCCGCCCGCTGCTCATAATCTATTGAATTCAGGAAGGTCACCCTCCCCGCCCCTATCTTAGTATAGCCTCGCTTTTCAAGGGAGAAATTGCGCGCTGTTCATCAGAAATACCTACCGATAGTTTGTTCTACGTCGACTTGAAAAATGTGCAAGCGTACAAAAGTATTTGCCAGATCGCCCGAATGTCGTCTCCAATCGTGCTCAACCGGCAAGTTCCATCTGAATCCGATCGCGTTTTTTGGGACGGCTTGAACAGTTCCTCGTCATCTAGTTTATTGGCCGCGGCTGACCGCCTACGTGAAAGCTTACATATTTCATTGCGAAGACGACTGAGTAGTATCTCTTCGCTCTACCGGTTTGTTTTTTCATTGCAAATTTCTAAAGTTCTCATATTAACTCCATAACCTTCTTCGTTAAAATAATAATTGTAGCACAGACTGCCACGAGTCTAAGGTTGCCATATTATTCTCTGGTGGACTTGACTGTACAACTCTGGCTATGATGGCACACTTACACCTTCCTCCTACTGAGCCGATTGATTTGATTAATGTGGCCTTTGAAAATCCTCGCGTCGCGTCGAACCTGAGACGCAACTCCAAGGCAAACAACGTCGACACGTTCTCAGTCCCTGATCGTCATACTGGTGAAAGTTCGTGGAAGGAGCTTTGCAAGCTTACAACGGGACGAACTTGGAGATTTGTAAAAGTGGACGTTTGTATTGCGGACTATCTCCAGTGGAAAGAGCAGATCATTGAACTCATGAGACCCAATGCTACAGTCATGGACCTGGTAAGTATCGCGATGTAAGCTCAGTTTTATGGCTAGTGTTAACGCAGGAAGTGAGCTTCCTTATGTTCTTTCTGGGTGCTAGAGTATTGCCGCGGCCTTATTCTTCGCTGCGCGGGGCATCGGGAGTTGTTCGTCTGATCCAATCCTAAATGAATTTTCCCAACCAGCTTATCGCTCTCCAGCTCGTGTACTTTTATCCGGGTTGGGCGCGGATGAATTATTGGGAGGGTACTCGCGTCATCGCTCAGCGTTTTGCAGTCCCACCCCTTGGATTACTCTGATCGATGAACTGCAGCTAGACATTGACCGGATTCCCACCCGTAACCTTGGACGCGATGATCGAATCATTGCTCATTTTTCCCGTGAGGTGCGGTATCCATTCTTGGATCGCGAAGTGATCAATACCCTTGCAGCACTTCCCGTGCATCTCAAATGTGACCTTTCACTCGGTAAAGGAACAGGAGACAAGCTTTTACTTAGAGTATTGGCTCATGATCTCGGCCTTAGTCAGGCCAGCAAGTTAGTGAAGCGGGCGATCCAGTTCGGGGCTCGATCAGCCAAGCTAGAAGGACTTGAGAAGGGAACAGCGGAATTATCAGATACTGAGTCACAGCATGCTACGTTCGAGTCGGATTTAATACCTGCGGGTTGGGAAGAATGGTTTTTTAATCGCGCCCCACGCTTGACAATTCCCGAAGCAAAAATAGTTCTCTCGAAGTTATTGCGGACTGCACAAGATGAACAAACTGGATGCTCCCCAATGTCGTTAGAAGTCTCCAAGCTGACCTTCAGCTCTTTCCCAGCCGGCCAGACAGTTATTTTGGGACATCCACAACATATTAAAGTGACCGAACAAATTGCAGAAAACTCACACAGTTTGGTTTTACCGTCGAAACCATACTACGAGATGAAGCATATCTCGAACAAAGGCATCGGAATGTTGGCCACTCGCGATATTTCTTGCGGTAGTATTATTATATCTGAGCGACCAGGACTGATACTTCCTGAGCGGCTAGAAGCCCCGTCTTGTCGGCTTTTGGACAATGTACACTTGGTCGTATTTGATGAGCTAGCTTATGATCTTCAGTGCCATATTGCGGCTTTGGCCCCTGCGGTTCCGGACGACGATCAGGAAAATCATCCGTTGGTTAACAGGATCTGGAACAATGAAATTTGCATTCCGATCAACGCGCATGACCCATCCCAGAAATCATTTCTGTACTCAGCCGTTTATCCGACGATGTCACGCTTCAACCACAGTTGCACTCCCAATTCTCGATGGCACTTTGATTCATCAACTTTCTCCCTCCAGTTGTCCGCCGTTCGTAAAATTGAACAACAAGAAGAAATCACGGTGTCATACATCGACCACCTTTGCGATCGAGTCGGTCGGCAGGAGAAACTCTCCAAGTGGAATTTCGAATGTCGATGTCCAGCTTGTGACCTTACCATCCAGTCTCTCGCAGAGGTACAAGCCAGTGATACCCGCCGGGAGGTCCTTAATGGGCAGTATTCGCTCGCTCAAGAGTTCCTCCGAGCGTCTTCTGCCGCTTATTGTCATGACGATGGTTCTTGTCAAGCCTTAATCAAAAGAATGGATCACGCAATTTCCTTAGTACGAGAAGAAAGACTGTTCGAAGAATTGGCTACATTTGGCCGGGCATTGGTCAGACTTTATGCCTACACTGGACGTATGGAACTGGCTCAAAAACATGCGATGGATTGTTTCCTAGTTGTTGCGGCGGTGGAAGGTAAAGAATCTGGGGCCTGCGTTGAGCTAGAAAAGATGCTAAAGAAAGTCGACCCTGGCTTCGCATCATGAATTGATCAAATCAGACGACCTCAACTGATCCTCACAAAAACCTGCAGCGCCGCGAAGCAAGGGCAACGACAAATCAGCCACGAGATCCTAAAAGGTAGTCTGAAGAGGCGTTTGGACCAACACCAGAAGGTAAATACTTTTTAAATAGTTTATCCCTAGAACGGCTTGATAAACGCTGGAAGTCTCTTGTGAAGAATTTGCATTACGTGAACTAAGAAAAATTAGTATTCTTTGCATTTTAGACTAGATATAAAGGGAATGTAGAACCTTGTCATCCTTGAGACGAAGAGTGAATGCCTAATAGGCTATGGATAAACTGGCTGACTACATATTACAAGTTTTAAGAATGTCTTAACCAGTAAAATTAGAATATAAACACTCCATCCTGAACCTACACAAAGAACGGTGCACAAGTGTGTATGTATAGCTTACTTGCATTTCATTCTACTCTAATATGCTCAAAGAAGGGTCAAAGGTTCTAGACAAAAACTTAAATTAATTAGGTTTGAATATTCACAATGTAATGAGACACTGCTTTGCTTATGGTACCTAATATGTAAATCACTCAAGGCACCCAGAATCAAAGTATTCAAAATATTTGGGTATACCTGCCAAAATTTGGGGGCTTCAATGGGGGGTTGATTTTTGGTTGACAGAAAGAGAGGGCAAGAGATGCATGCTTGAGGTTGGTTACTCAACTATTTTGACAGGATATCTCCTGTAAACATGAATTTTTTCAAAGGTTTGAAACTGCATTTTTACAGATTGATAAATTGTGTCATAATTGCAAAACTTGCTTGATACAGTATTACGGAGAATACTGCTGATACACTACCCCAACCCATCCAAAATGTTATGCCAAATGTTAAGATACCAATTATGCCATACCAGGTACTCTTGTTGCACATCAGACATAATTGATGATGGGGTCCGACCACCGGCTGGATAGCAAGAATCCACTCAATTTTAATAAAAAAAAGAAAAGAAAAAAGGTTCTACACTGAAAACCCGCAGTGTCTGGGCTGAAATCCACATGGAGAAAAGAACACTTATTGGTGAATGGAAGCCTGGCTCTGTCAAAAATAAGGCTACTGGTCAGCAGCCATGGGACCACCAAAGTAATTTTAATGCTAATTTTGGCTTAATTGTGTCATCCTTCCATACTAAGCTGCAAGACTCAGTCAAGTGATTTTTGAAATTACATTCCTGGTTTCAGATCTTGGTGAAGTGCATTGGATTGATGAAGGAGTCTTGTGGCTATATACATACCCCCAGACCGGGCAAAATTTGTTAACCAGAAAAACTTTTGTAGTAATTCTTGATCCAACAAAGCACTACTTGGCCTCCTACCTCCAGAGATTCCACAATTTAGCAGGTTGGCTGAAATTTTATATTTTGTTAGTTCAACCCCATAAAATATCATCAATTTGACAAATTTTGCAATTTGAGCTACAGATTCTTTGCCTAATACTACAGTGCAATTTAAAGATGAATTGTTAAAGGTTCCAAATTTTTTTTGATCATATTTTCTTATTCACCATTTTCCTCAACTAATTTTCAGCCCTGCTTGTATAGAGTCTACTTAAGGTAGTCCTAATCAAGAAAGAAATCAACCATCTGTTCATCCTCTAACTAATACATGTCCTTTGAGCCCCTTCTCCAGATTGCCCTCAATTTTACAAGATATATCCCTAATCCTCTTAATCAGGCCTTATAAATGATCAAAATTTCATCACAAATCAAAAGATTGTTAGATCAAAAAATGAAGCTGAAAAATCAAGCAGTATTTTTTAAAACAATAACCAGAGGTACTATCAACTGGGCAGATCTATAATTTGGGCCTTGTAACTCATTTTCATGATGATTTTGGCTCAGCTAAAAAATATTACATACAGTAAATACTGCTTTCAAAAAAAAATGGAGGGATGGAAGGAAAACTAGAATAATAAATCTGAAGAAATTAGTGTAAATGAAATATTGTCACTATCCCTAGAACTAGCAAACCTGCCATTTTTTTAATGGTGAGTTTCAGCTGTATAACCAAATGTAAAACAAAACCTTAAAAATAAAAAAAACTCACTTATTTCACATCAGACATGTTAGAGTTTCTGCAAAATAAATTTGTTTTTAAAATAAAGTATACAAAAGTTCATGCAACATCCAAAACAGGTTAGACCACAAAATCAAACCCTTGCTCCCCAATTCCTTCCATCTTGCTCCTACAATATAAAACACATTTTTGACCACACCATCCACTGCTTGCACAACTTCCTTCAATATCCAACCTTTTTGGATATACCATCCCTCCGCCCTTCATCTTGCCATTGCTACCTCCTACTTCCAACCCCATAAAAATTCAAATCATTCTTCATCTTTCAATTGAAAATTCCAACCTCCAATCTCATTAGACTCATCAATTTATTTCACTCATCACTTCATTGCACACACACTCATCACTTGATCTCTCTTCCACTTTACAAAAAGCCCCTCAGCAAGCTTCCAATGGGAAATATCCCAAGCAAAAATCCTCAAGAAACTCAATTACCAACATTTCAACATTTCAACAACACTCAACCCTCATCCCCCATCTGCTTCCAAATTTTCCAATCAAATAAACAAAGCTAATAATCTCATAAATTTCAGATGGCTGAAGATTCCTGCCAACTAAAATGCCTTTTTTTGGACTGAAAACAAAACTTGTGTTGGCTGGCCTCCATCTAGCAAGGTCAATTTTTATCTCCTGATTTCAAATGAGCTGAAGAAGAAAACCAAAGGTAGGCTTTATCTATTACCAAAGAAAATGAGGGAGTGATTCAAGAACTATTGTTCCAAGTATGAACAATCCCACTAAATGTAAATATCAACTGGATTTGGTCTGATCAATGTCAATCAAGCCAAAGGGGTCAACTTGGTGGTTTATAAACTGCACTCCATGTGTCCTCTCTATGTGAAAATGGATCAAATATTTGGCAAGAAGCCCAGAATCACCCCTCTAGCTGATTTCAATGCTCAAAAATCTGACTCCATTAATGCTGAGGAGATTGGAGCAAATCTTCAACCAAGTGACAAGGATAATAAGGAAACCCTGATAGAGGAATCAAGCTTTTTTGAGGAAAACTTGGATTGGCCAGAATCTGGTGCCAAGGAAGAAATTCAACCAGGAGCCTGTCTAATGCCATCCACATTGGAACCAATGATCCATTCCAATTCATCCTTGGACCCAACACTTGCCTCTTTGGATTGTTTCCTTCAACCTCTGTCATAAATTTGTCCTGATCAGAATTTAATTTTAGCCTAATTACAAACAAAAAAAAATGGAAAGAAATAAAATGGGAAAAAAACACCACTTCCTCTGAATCCTGTTTCTTTTTTCCCTTTGCCTTTTATTGGGATTAATTTCCTTTCCTTTTTCTCATAGCCTCAAATATGAGAAAAAAAATGTCTATCAAAAGTTTTTTGAAATCTATCAAAAAGAAAGAGAGAGAGAAAAATAATAAAACTAACCATTGCTTTCCCCATTTTGTGCTTCCTTGGTCTTCCTGTCCTCTTAGGTCCTTCAAAATATTCAAACCCAGATGGATCCCTCTTAGAGTAATGATGAAAAATTATTTTACATTTATTGTGGGCTCCTTCAAGTATTCCAAAAGCTTTCCTGTATTCCTTTGATAGGGGTTCTTGATTTGGAGTGATTTGATACTCCCCTTTCAAAATTTTCATCATTTCTCCAAGGTAAAAATGTTTTTTTCACAGGGGATAACTAACACATTATTCAAAGAGTTCATTATGAGAAACAATTAAATTATAAGATCGGGAAATTGATTCATCAGATCATTGAGATTGTTGGCATAATCAATTCCCAGTGATCTTTGAATAATTTCAAAATAAAATGAAAAATTCCAGAAATCAATTGTGGAATTTCTTGCTTTTTCAAAAAAAGGAAACAAAATAGACTGAAATACAAGGTTTGATATGCCACTGTGGATGTAAATCCTTAAGCAAAAAATTCTGCTTCTTGATTTTTTCCTTCTTCAATTTTTGTATACAAAAAGAATTCCCAAAAAAAAGAACAATAAAAATTGGAACAGGCGGTCAATCTTTCTTCTGACATGTGAAAGGAATGGACAAGCTTAAGAGCATAGTGGTTGATTTTTCCAGATAGGTGTTCAACACAATATGGAAGACCAATCAAGTTCTTGAACTCTTGTTGGGAGCTTTGAATGGCTTTTTCATAGAGTTGGATGGAAATGGTATGTTAAATTTTAAGAACTAAATTGGAAAAGGAACCAGAAGAAGTAGTGATAGATTGTTTAACATAAGATTGTAGGACTTCAATTATGGATTTATTAGTATTTACAAATTGGAGGTGCCTGTTTGCAGCATATGAAACAAATATTATTTTCAGAGGAATCCAGTTTTCAAGAAGTTAGTCAAAAGATGGAGGATTCTGGACTAGAGTGATTTTGGTGAGATTTTCTTGATATGTTCCTTCAGATTTGGATTGCAACAGAATGTTTCAGTTTTTTATGATATCCATCCTTCTTTTGATTTGAAGTGTTTTATATTTTGAAATTGAATGTTTTTAAAACATGCCAGAGACAGAGTAGATGATGAGAGTTGAGAAGAAATTATTCAATGGAATTAATGAGTTATTTCTCCTTGTCTGCAACAATGAATTTGGGTTATTAATTTTCTAATATCTTGTGAATTTGAGTGAGACCTATTGATAGTCAGTTTTTTTATTTGGGGAGGAAACAGAAACCACAGAGATAGTTCTAGAATAATTTTTTACTACAAAAATGCAAAGACAAGGCATGGAAATGTTTTTGTTTTATTGGTAAAATCCAAAATTAATACTGATGGAAAGGTTTTTATTGATTTTGTAGGAAACAGTTGAGAAATGAATAAACAACTAATATTACCATTTTGATTATTGGTTTTATATTCAAAAGAAGAGTTTCTGAATTCCATTATTAAAGCTTCTGTGGGTGATTTTCCTTCCAGTTTTTCTTTTTTAATTATTTATATTTTGTTATAGATGGTCCTAAGGTTTGTGTGAATGGGAGAGGAAGATGATTTCATTGAGGAATTGAGGATTTTGAGGGAAGAAACCCCAGATTTGGTTAAAGAGGGCCACATCTTCTTGAGCCCCCTGAATCCTTCTATGAACCGGATGGGTGGAATGGTCAGTTAAAAAAGGAAAATTAGGATTAGGGAATTGGATTTTTATTTGAAAAACATAATTCTTCTTGTAAAATTTTCCAGATAATCTCAAAGGACAGTTTTTTTTTTTTTTTTTTTTTAAATTGTTTTGTTATCCAAAATGGGTTAATATTGCTCATATTTTTCAAATTTGTAATTATATCTTTGCTCTTTAGAATTGCAGGCTTGGGTTGGAATGGCATATCCATCGGACTTAGCTCACCCTTGAACAGCATCCAAGAATTCATCCTTTGAATGATATGATAATTCAGGTGGAGGAGCTAAAGGGGTAGAATCATGGGGGTGATCTAAAGAAGCAGAACAAGCAGAAGAAGAAGCAGCAGAGGAAAATTTGAAAAGTGTGTTGAGGTGTTTTCAAGACATTTTTTGATTTTGATTTGAGATGGATTTTTTTATGAAGACTTTGGAGCTTTAGAAATAGTATATAAAGCAGAAAGATTAATGATTTGAGAAAAAAGGAGAGTTCAGAGACTTGAGATTGGAGGGAAAATTTGTTTTTATTTTTTTTTATTTTTTGATGTTGGATTTATTTTTCATGATTAGAAAAAAAAGTCAACAAAAGCTGAGAAGAAATTGTTGAGGAGTGATGTTTTTCAATGTTAAATTGCAGCTTGATTGGTTTATTGGTTTTGAGTTTTGATGATTGGTGATGATTGGTTTGGTGCGGAGTGGATTCTGGATGTTTACAGGTGATTTTATGGTTGCAAAAATTATGGAAAAAGATTAGACTTAGTAGCAATAGAAGAAGTAATCAAGGCAAAAGAGATGCTACATACCTGCATCTTAATTAGGCCAATGGGCCCTCACAATGAGTCAATGTTTTGGATAATTTATTTGATGATGGGTAAACAGCACAGAGGAAAACTCCGTTTTGAAATTCTTCCAAAAAAAAACAAAAAAGAAAAAAAAGTAGTTGGTGTGATATAGTCGTCTTACAGAAGCACTAAATTGACATCAAAATGAGTTATCTGGATTGGGATAACTTTTTGCAGTCACAAAAAATAGCCTGTCCTGGCCTGGATTTATCCCAATTGGAATGACTCCTGTAGTTGCATAAGATCAGAGGTCCTGCATTAGTACAATCCATCCCAGCCTCTGTCTATTCCCCCTCACCTTCCAACCATCAATCCTCTCTTCAACCATCCACCTCAGAACCCTCAAGCGCAACCAATCAAACCCAGACCAATTGATCAAATACAAAGAATGATTCCTCTAGTTCAAGACCAAACAACCCAGCAATAAGTCAACCAATTGAAAAATAAAATCAAAGACCAAGATCAAACAACTGATTGACAACCTCCCATTCCTTGTGCAATTTGAAACCAATCCAGCCCAAATCAACACTTGCAAGCAACCAATAACCTTCCTCCAAAGCCTAAAAAAGAAAGGAAATTAGAAAATCAACAAAAAAACTTAGAACCGGACTTGGAGACCCAAAAGGGTAGACTTTAAACAAACCAAGGCCATCTATCTCCATCTAGACCACAGAGCAACCAGAAAAAAGACCCCGACTGCTTCCCAAGACCTTGTAAACCCAAGTCAGAATACATCTTCCTCATTTCCTATTGTGCCTTGAGCTGAAGACAGAGGACTCTATTGCTGACCTCATGCTCAAAGAATTTTCTTTCTGTGTATCTTTGACTCTGTTGTAACTTAATCCTGGTCAGTCATCTCAGTTGCTGGTTTTAGAGAAACAGTAACAAATTCAAATTAAGGATTAAGAAACCTGGAATTCAGCACTCCTCAAGTAAAAAATATTGGCATCTTGTGGGGACATGATACAACAATATAGAAGGAAAAAATTCATACCCCAAAAGAGCTTTACAGGATCTAAAAGAATTTTTACTTGGTTTGGCCTCAAAAATCCCACTTTGTGTTTGATCCTGGCCATCCTGACTGGACAATGCCAGTCCAACCAGTGTGTATCCACATGCAAGGGGAGGAAACAACCCCTTGGCAGTTCATTCCCTGCCTGGATGCACTTTTCAGCTGGTATTAACCAACCCTTATGGTTGTTTGGGATTGTTTTAGCCTACCAGCCCCCTCACTACAGCCCTTGGCATTTTACCCACAAATGGCTGGGCTGATCCCAGGCTACCCCTGGGCCAGCCCATTTACTCAGAAAGTGTCCGCAAAAAAGTGTGTGATGCCTCCCATTTTTCCCGGTTTCCTGGATGGGGGTTGTCAAATAACCCACCAGGACCCTGGGGATTGATACCCCCAGGGCATCATCATCAAAAATAGGCTGGGGGGTGGTTCAAACCCCCTTGGCAATGGGGGGGGGGGAGAGCTCCCCTATCATGGGGAGGTGATCAAGTACACCAATTTCTGGCTGCCTTGTTGCAACTGGCCTGGTTTCTTTGTGATCTCCCTTGCAGAAATGGAGGTGAGGGGATGGAGGGAGAAACCTTTGCACCCCCCCAAAACCATGAACAGACTGGTCATAGCAGCTACCCTGCCACCATGAAAACCAGCTGGGGTGGAGGGACTCCCAATGAGTCCCTCTCCCCCCTATAACAGATCCGCATGGGCCATAGACAAGGCACAGAAACCCCCAGCAGGCCAAAAAATGGGCTTTCCCAGCCCAAAATTGAGAAATGACTACTTTGGTGGGCCAGCCCTGCTGGCCAAGTATGTCCATAATACAAAGGAGGTCCAATAACGGCCCCTCAAGCCCATTTGGTTGGGGTGGCCCATCTACCCCAGCGGGCCCATCAGGGACTATGTTGCAAATGACTTACTTGATTTGTTTCAAGGCCCAGTTTCCCCAAATCATGGACATTCACACAGGCCCATGTGGTCTGTGTGATTTTCCAATGGGCCATAGAGGCCCATCTATGCATCCCATTTGTATTACACTCCTATGTGGCACACAAATAATTGCCTATGTATTTTAAAAACAGTTGAGTAGAGGATTGGACTAGCCCAATAGATAAGAAGGAGGAAGTCAAAAATTTAAAATCATATTTAACACCAGATTATTCATATAGGAAAGGACAAAAATGCGGACATACCCAAAAAAGGGATCTAAACAAGGTGATTTGAGGTTGGACATTTGAGGGATAAAAAAAGGTGCAAAAAATATTAAAAATAATTTTTTTTGTGTCATTCAAAATTATGTTGAGAATTTCCAAATTGCATTGTCCATAAAAAGAATTAAAATTGTATCAGAAATGGTTCCAAAATGCATCTCAAAACAGAAATTTTCTGTTTTTATTGATGTTGCATCAACCATTTGGAGGTAAATGATTGATACTAGAAATCCCCAACTGTTTTTTTGTGCCCTTTTCAATTGCCAATATAGGAATGCAAGCTCAAAAAAGTGTAAATGTTTCAGGAAGCTATGGAAAAAAAAAGTTCAAAAAAAATCTTTTTGTTTTTTTTTATGTTAATCCTATTTTTGGGTGGGAAAAATAAGTACTAAAATTCTGAAAAAAGATTTTCCAGCTCTTCAATTTATTTGAAAACTTGATGTCTTTTTAGATTCTCAAAAATAATAAGGAAAAAATTATTAAACAACGGAAAAATTTTTTGATTGAACATTTTGTTTTTTCCAAATTTTGAATCAAATTTTGAAGCTCTTAGAATAGTCTAAGAATTCTGAAAAATATTTTTGAGAGGTTTTGGAAATTTCCCTACATGCGGGTTGGTTTTTTTTTTTTTTTTTTTTTTTTTTTTTTTTTTTTTTTTTTTTTTTTTTTTTTTTTTGTAAATGATGAAAAACTGAGTGAAATTAAGGAACACAACATGTATGTGGGATTTTGAAACAATTCCAAAACAATTTAAATTTAAGAATTGAGGCGTGAAAAAAATAATCCTTAAGAAAATCAAATATCTATACAATAAAAAAAAGGGGGAGCACTTCCATCATCTCACCCAAGTCTGGGTGAGGCTAAAACCCAGAGATATTTGGTGGTTTTGAAAAAACCACTGCAGTGAAGCATTTTTCAAAATTTCCATAAAAAATGTGGAAAAGGCAGGCATTTTGATGCCCTTTTAAAAACCAGGTATTCTGGGTGCTTTCACCTACTGGGCAGCTGGAAGGGCCAGTCCCCCTTACTCCTCTGGCATGTAAAGGGGAGGGCACACCATGGCATGGTATAGTAGGCTACTATGCCATGGTGTGGGTAAAAATGCCTCCCTGGAATCAAAATCACATCATTTGGCGTGATTATACTAAAAAAATTACTATAATCACACCAATGATACAATTTGGCATTATTTTAGCAAGAAAAATTGCTAAAGTCATGCCAAATTTTGAAATTGGCCTCATTTTAGCAATTTTCTGGCATAAACTAATCCTGGGCCTTGGAAAAATAAAAAGATGTTTTTTGTCATTATTCAAAGTTTTAAAATGTATTTTTTATATTTCTTAGAAAAATTTGACATGCGTTTTGATAGAAATATTATTGTTTGACCTGGATTCTCAACAGTTTTCATTTCTGTCGCAAGGATTTCTCTTCACAAGGGTGAAAGGAGACTGGCATAATTCATTCTTTCCTCAAAATCCAGATATTCATCACCATTATCTCATAACAGCCATTCTACCCACCCCAATACTCAGAAGTTATAATCTTCCAAAATTGATGACACTTAAAAAACAATTTCCTATTATGATGCAATAAACACAAGAAGATATGAATATAAAGGAATAATAATTTATAGAATTTAAATTAAATACTCTTCTATAATAAATCAGTTTGGCCATTCAAGTGCTAAAAATTAGTCAGCCTACAATTTCTCCAATATTTATCAAGATCTTCATCATGTACCTCAACCAAAATGTATAAATTCTGAATCAAATTACCAAAATGCTACCAGGAATTCTTAATTTCAAAAATATGATCCCATGTTGAATCCCCTGGGATTTAGAAAATCTTCTTCATATCAAAAGGCATATTATTTTAAAAATATGTACAGTTGGTTGGCAAAATCAATGCAACTGATTACACTAAATCAGCCCCTGTAATTCCAATTGATTGTTTCAACTTGAATCCAACTCCCAAAAAAAGGATTGAATTTTTTCAATTGGTATGTTCACATAGTTTTTCATCTGTTTTTACTTAAAAAACTATGAAAACTTTTGTAAAAACTAAATTGAAAATTTATAATACGAATCAAAAAAGTAATTATTGTACAAAAAAAAGCATCTATTAATAGCAAGATTGGAAAAACTTTTACCATTGAGATTCATTCTCATCAAATATCTTGTGAAGGAGGATTAAAAGGAACACATTGGATGAAAAAAGCTATAATGGTTCATTCCTCATGTTTTTAATGCTAAGTTTTATCAATATTGATTTATTGAAATTCAGTTCTAACTGTAATCAAATGGCTTAGATGGTCATTTTGAAATGCTTGAAAAACACTTGGATAAGCTCCTTGAAAGGAAAATGTTTGTATTTTTCATGTATTTCTAGCTCTGGGGGCCTTTGGTGCAATTTCAAGATTTTAGGGCAGATTTTTTATCTGCTGGTTTGATAGGGAGACCTTCAAAGTTTTCTAAAATCCATTTGAACAAGTGCAATTTTATAAGTTTTTGGTTGGTTGAATCCCTGGATCTAAAACATGGAATAATAGTCAGGAATAGTGGATTCCAAAAAAAAATCAGGAAAATAAAGATTCAAATCAGCAAATGAAATTTTAAAAAATTTACTGGCCAAAAGTGTTTTGGTGATTGACCATAAATAATTGGATGGAAATGTCAAACCCAAGACAGTGATGTTGTTGAATATGATCAACTGTTGAGTGGGGTCAACTTTGGAATTTTCAAAATGAACCATGATGATTCCTGGTATTCATTTACAAGGTTTGAAGTAACCAGGTGTGGTTGTTTTGAAAACAATTCTCACAGGTTTTGTCTACCAACTGTACAAGACTCGAGAACCTTAACAATATTCCAAAAGAATTTGACCATATCCAACTGAAAAATCAGAATATCATATGATTTGTAATCCTTCTTACATTGGAAATGAACCTTGAAATTATTTACTTTCACACAGGCAGTCAAGGTATGTTTTATATCTTTCTGAATTTTTTGAATAATGACTGATTTATACTGTTTTTATTTCATGATGTGTTGTTTATGAAGATCTGGGACTTAAATTAATTCTCAAGGACAACCAAACTATCAAGAAATTGAATCTGAATCTGAATCTCAAGAACATACCCAATCCAATCAAGCTTCCCAAAATCATAAGCAATAATCTGAAATGAGATAAACTTTTTCTTCTAATAAAAAAAACCTTCAAAGGGATTCCATGAGTTCACTTCAAGATTTATCCAACCTTTCCCACTGGAATTCTAAGTATATAATCTTTCTTTATGATTTCTGAATATGATATATATTTTGAGTGAATGATTTTGCTTTTATTTTTGATTGATATTGTTTTAATTTTGAGATAAAAGCCTTATATTTTTCTCTCACATAATTTTAGGCAAACAAAAAAGCCAGAAATGACTCAAGCTTTACCCAAAGGTTTTATCAGCTTGATTATCTGAAATTGAAACTGATGTGGATTATGGAAAACATTCCTTCTGTTGATACTCAAAAAATTCAATATTAATGTCTTGTATCAAAGCCAGATATGAATCCCCATCCTGAAAGGTCTTTTGAAACTCATACCAAATTGATACAGCTTTCCCAAAATTGTGCAAAGGATAATGGTTTTGCAGTGGGAATCCTTAATTAGCACAGGGAAAAGAATTTGTATTTGAAGTTCTGCTTGGGAGTTGATATTGAATCATACCCTGTTAATTCATCAAATCAGAAATCTTTAATAAGGTTTGGTTGGCCTTTCAAGCTTTATGGATCAGAAAGCATCAAATCAAGCCAATGGTATTTTATTGTAAGAAATCCAGAAAAAAGCAATGAGTCCTTTTTTGATCCTAGTGGTAATAACCAGGAAAATTGAAAAAACTGAAACAGAAGCAGAGTTCTTTACAAAATTTAAATAAAATGAAGAAAGAGTTTTTTTTCTGGTAAATCATTCATTCAATATTTACTGAATCTGATGAGGAACTTGTCTCAAAATTTGAAAAATACAGTGATTAAATTGTTAGATGGAAATTTGGAAGCCCTTTTATTCCCTAAACCTTCATCAGTAGCTTGGAACATCAAATTCCACCATGTGTGAGAAAAGGATTGCACATAAAATAAAAACCACTATGAATTTTCCTTTTTTTCACTTTGTTGGGATGCCTTCAACAGGCCAACAATTTTAAATTTCATTTTCCCTGATGAGCCATGAAAAAAAATGATTTTATTCTTGGTCTTTTTCACAGCACAGATGAATTTGGGATGAATAAGATATCCCCAAATTCTTTTTAACAGGTAAAGATTTGGGTCTTTAGAATGCAATTGAGAATAAATTTGGTGGTGATTCCCAAGACCAAATTGAATCTGATTCAAAATTAATTGATAGGGTGAAAAATGGAATTGAAAAAATTTATAATAAAATTTTTTACCTCCTTAGCACTTTGAATATAAAAAAAAGTATTGGCCAGGTGTAAAAGAGTTTTCAGAATTGAGTAAATTTGGAATGTATTTATTTTTTGTGGGAAGAAATTTGTTGGGTCAATCATCAAACGCTTTGAAGCTAATGTGTGATAAGGATTTTAGTTTGTAACCAAGAACAAGCTTTTGTTCATTCCAATCATAAGAAAAAGTGAATTAAGAATATAATAGTGAAAAGAGATAAAAGAACAAGAAGTGAAGAAGATACCAACAGGAGAGGAAACTGGCTAATAATTTAATTCAGGTTAAAACTAGAGTAGTACAACAAGTATCCTGAATCTAGATATCAAAGAAGGAAAGCAAGTGTATGGCCAAAAGCTTCATTTTGAGAGTGGCAGTTGGAAGATGCTATTATTTCATATAACAAGGCCAGAAATTGAGATTTGAAGAGTGAGATTGGTTTCTTGGACAATACATGAGATAAGAAAGACTTTACTTGATTGATTTAGGAGTTGACTCAGTTGATATTAATTTCTTTGAGCTGGCTGCCTTTCTTCAATCCTTGTTGTTGATTGTTTTCAGTTTTTTGTGCAAAGTGATCTGTCAAATTTGATCTTGAGGAAGGAAAAAGGGCCAGTCTAAGATTTCTAGGCAGTTTTAAAGGTTTGAGGTTTGAGATGTTTGAGATTTGCAATCAAGATAACATAGAGTGTCTGCAGCCCACAATAAAGCTACGCATCCAACAGCAGAACAGCTACAGGAAAGATTAAAGAAGGTGGACATGAAAGAAAAAGAGAAAGAAAATTATGAGTGAAACAGTGAAATAGGAAGTGCAAAAGAGCATGTACCATGGTGAGGTAGTACTTTGAATATTTATAAAATTATCTCTAAAGGAAAAATTCATTTGATATCAGGATGAGGAAAATGGAGAAACAGAAGAACAAAATAATTAGATTTTATTTAAAAATACACCCACAACTTGGAATTCAATGGAATAGAGAGCTGAAAGTGTTTGATAGTTGAGTTACCAATATTTTATTAGAGGCTTTAGTTAAATAATTCACATTAATTGAGCAGGAAGAGATCAACCTGAATTGAATATGGCCTTTCTCAAAGTTTTTTCAAAGGCTTTTGTTTTTTAGATCAATGTACTTGCCTTTCAAATTCAATTGAAATTCCTTAATTTCTTCATAATTTTTTTTTTCAATGAGACTGGTGGGACACATGAAAATTTGATGGTATAGGTCCTCAATGAGATTTTTTAGACAGCATCTTTGAGATGGAAAATGGAGAGAGTTAAAAAATCTGACTATGTTAATGAGTTAGTGATGCGTTGTTGTTGTTTAATGGTCCAGTAAAGAGGGATACCTTTGAACAAGCAGATGTACCCGCTATGGGAGATTGTAGACTTGAGATCATCCCCCCATGTTTTATTGCTGCAGCAGATCAGTTGGTCTGAAATTCATCAAGGCCCAATGGTTATATTGAGATCTTTAGCACTGGATAGGGATCTCCTAAAATGAATTACCTCTTGCCAGTGACTTAGTACAGGGTGGTTTCAGGGTTTGGCTACAGTTGACATGTAAAAACTTGTGTTGGGCCTAGAACGTACAGTTATGGAGTTTAGAATGCCTATGGGAGACCAATAGTTGATTTCTAGAGCAAGGAATTCTTTATGATATTCTTTGTTGGCTCATTTTAGGTGGAGCCCTGGTGTGAGAGGAGTGGATAATGGCTTGAAATTCTTGATTTTTAGGTTTTTGAGTCCCTTTTCCATGTGGAGAGGAAGGCATAATTGTATGAGCCCGTTTTTTTGATGGTTTTCATACCAAGAATTGTGTTTGGTGGATGAGCTGAAAAGTTTTTGAACTTGAGAAGGAAGTCATTCTTGAAATTGTCTACATTTCCTGCTACAATCAGATTGTTGACATGGAAGAAAACATTTGAGACTTGATCTTTACCTATGTATGAGCAGGAACTGCAGTCTGATTCTATGAGACCTTTCTTTTTGATCAATTAAATCAGAATTTTGTACCAGTTCTATGGAGCTTTCTTGAACCCATAGAGTGATTTTTTGAGGCAGAAGAATTTGAAAGTCCTTTTGTACCCAAATAGATTCTTGATAAAAAACTTTTCTTTGAGATCCAAGTGCAGGAAATCCCCCTTAATTTCAAGACAAATAAGATAAAAATGCTTTTCAGTAGCATAAGTGAGAAGTCTGCATATTGAAGCAACCTTCCTGGTAGGTCCATAGGTTTCAAGAAAGTTGAGCCTATATTTTTGGTTATATCAGTTTATGCAGAGTCTAGTTTTTGATGTGACAGGTTCACCATGAGTTGTACGCTTGACTTTGAAGACAGTTGTTTTATTAAGGGGATTATTCACTTTTGTGTTGTCTTCATCTTACCACACACCTTGCTCTTCAATTGTTTTGAATTTTTTAGGAGCCAATTTGTTACATCTTGGAAATTTCATAGCTTCTTCCAAGCTTTATGGTACTTTCTCAGCAACAAATCCATTCCAGTCTGGTTTAGACAGGTTTTCCCTATTTCTTAAGGTGGTTCTTAGGTTTTATAAATCATTGAGTTGTTTTCTGAGGAAAAACCCAACCCCATGTCAGATTGTTATTTCACAGAGGAAATGATGCTTTTTTCTTCCACAGAGATGTTGATATTTGTAGGATCTTGGTTAGGAACTTGTTTTTCCAAAAATATGTCTAAGTTTTCATTTTCTAACAGTATTTTGATAGCTTCTTTATTATTGAAGCTCACATTTTTGGTAATGACAGTCTTACCATTATTAGTGAGAACTTAATAAGAGAGGATTTTTGGATTGAATCTAACTAATATTCACTGGGCTCCATTTTGTCTAGCTTTGATTTGGTATTGAAGTGTTTGAGTCTATAGCTCAGGGAAATGCTGATGAGTTTGATGTAGTTTTTGGGAAGAAACCTTTGGTGCATATTCATCCATGGCAAATCCTCTACTTTTTGATCTGGGATTTGATTAAGAGTGAGACAGAAAACTCTTAAAAAATTGTTGCAGAAAGAATTGGGAAGATTGGTGTTGGAGATTTTAGCTCTTACAGCTTTGATTACTGCTTTATTGGTGTGTTTAACCCAATAATTATACTGATAATGATAGGATTAACTGAAAATCTGATTAATGTGATGAGCAAAGTAGTACACCTGAAGCTTGGAATTAAAAAACTCTCCACCACCTTCTGAGAATACTTTTTTTAGGATATATTTTGGTTTTCCTGAGTTGATTATTGATGAAAAATATCAGTATTTCAGCTGCATGGATTTTGGAATTGAGTGGAAAGCAGGGGTTTTACCCAGAGAACAATTCAATAAGATTCAAAATGTACCTAAAACCTCCTTTAGATGTGGGGTTAATAGGTCCAATTAGGTCCAGATTTATCTTCTCAAAACATTTTTTGGTGTTTTTTGTTGCTTTTTGAATAATTTTTGAGTTATCTTTGCCTTATTGCAGCTGATACACTCAAATAATTTTTTTTCTGAGCTGGTGATTTTTTATTTGAGGAATTTCTCCATTCTTTTCAGAATGGCATTTCCTAGGGATCAGTGAATGACTTTTAATTCAGTTTTGAAAAAATGAGTTTTCTTTGGCTCAAAAAACATCTCTTTTATGAATATATTTTTCAATATCAAGACTGACAGAAGCTTTTTTCCTTTTTTTTCAGCTTGAAGGTACCAGGCTGCAGGTTAGAGTTTACTGGAAATGAGGCTACTTGAACCATGAGAGCCCCAAGAGGGATCATGTTCACCATGGATTCTGGAACCAATTCCACATCAAAGAGGATTATGCATCCTTTGTAGCTAAGGCTGCTTCCCTTCTACCTTCTATTGAGATAAAGGCATTCCTTTTTCCTGTTTGGACTGTTTCTGTTCTTTTTCTTTTGGTGATTTTTTTGAACAGGTACATGTTGAATATCATTTGTAAAGAGCATCTAGAATCTAGGAGAAAGCTTTTAGAGATATTGTTGCTGAAGAAGTGAATTTCAAAGAAGAAGAAGTAGAAGTGGGCCTCATCTTTTGCCTTTGGCTTGGACTTTTAACTTTGATTGTGAAGATGGGATGGTTTGATTTCTGGGAATTAAAACCAAAAAAACTAGCTGGATGAGAGGTGAATGCTTTAGAGACTCCTGTGGGATTTGATATTGTTAAATAATTTCCCTCAAACTCATCTACCTACTCCCGCACCCTCTTCTCTTTGCCCTCCTTTTTCTTCTGTGTGTCACCAGGATGTCACTTGTCCCTTCAATTTCCAATCCCTCAACTTTTTCTTGGGACCAAGCTTAGAGAACTCAACTCACTCAACCAGAAATAATTATCTTTGACCACTTAACTCCCAACATACATTCCTAATCCCTCAAATACAAGTCTCTTAATCTTATTTCTTCTTTTTTTTTCCTTCTCTCTTCATACTTTTATTTATCTTTTCTTTTATCTTCTCTTTTCTGTTTTTCTCATCTTCTTTAAACCTGTGACTCTGACATTGTCACATCCACCAACAACTCTTGCAAACTCTGTCTGGTAAGACTTTAAATGAAACACTACCAAACTCAAACCTCTCAGATCTAACCTGCTTTTTCCTCAATCTAAATTTTTCCACTCATCAATTTCCTTTGCAACTCCATTTTCTTGTTACATCTCAACGCCTCAACCTAAATTTACATTGAATCATCTTATTCCTTGTAACTTGATGTTTTTGCTATCTTTTTATTTTCTTTCTTGTCTTGTGATTGCTCAACTGATATTGTTCTTGGCACAGCCCTCTAAAATCCTTGTTTTCTAAAACTCTATCTCTCAGAAATCAACACAGTTAAAAGCAAAGAATCAATCCAAAAAAGCCAACTGGACCAATGGAGGGATCAAGCAACAACAGTTTTTGTCAAATAATCCTCAAGGAAACACTAGAAGCAGTTTCCAGTCTCGCAGAAAAAAACTAATCAATATGGAAGGACAAGATGACTTTACTCCTAGAACTCAAAGGCGCAAAAGAGGCTCTAGAGAAAAATTCCAAAACCTAAACTCAACAGAAAATATGGAAAAGCAAGTCATATTGCTCTCAAGAATTGATTCAGTCACACACAACAATTTGGTCAACCCTGTGAGCATATCTTTGGCTAAGCTTCTGTGGAAAACCATCAAGTACAGATTTGCCTCCTCCCAAACAGAAAATTGCGCCAGGATCTTTAGAAAATTCCTCCACCAATAATTCAAGCCCAACACCATGAATCCTTTTATAACTGAAACTAAGATCTAAATGAAGAAAATGATTGATGTAGGAATTGATCTCCCGGATGACATCCTCTCATACCTAATTATCTTCAAATTTCCTCCTCACTTCATTTGCTTTGTAAGAAAATTATGCACTCTTAAAAAAAAGTTATGTTGGAAATTTTTCTGGATCATCTTAGCCAACTAGACAACAAAACCAAGTCAAATTCCAAAAAAACCAAGTTCACCAACACTGCTCTTGTTGTCTCAAAAAAAAAAAAAAGAAACCTGTCCCTCTAGAATTGAAATGCAGAAGAGGCTTCCACAAACCAATGTCTCATGATCAAACAAAAGAAAAACATTGGCACAAAAATGAACTTCTTTCTCCTGACTGGGAAAAGAGGCTCAAGAAAATTGGAGAGCTCATCTCAACTCAAACACCAAAATCAAAGAATTTGTGCATTATCATGCTCTGCTCACTGCATGGATTTAGGACATCAAACCTGTTGAGATTGTAATCTATGTTGAGGGAATAATAATGGTTATAACAAATTAATCTTATTTCAAATTGAAGGATAAGATAATTTTGACCATGCTAGAAAAAAGAATCATCTCAATATGTTGATTAATAATAAAGTTATCAAAGATTAATTATCTGTGAAATATGTCACAGAAATATCAACATAGCCCAGTAACTGGGGTAAATCATACTAATGAAGAAAAGAAGAGATAGTATGAAATGTATAAATAAAACAATTAGAAGAAAAACTTATGTATTTCATTCTGAAATGTCCTATATAGATAAGAATAGCAAGGACTATCAGAGCAAATGAACATTTTATGTTAATTGAACTCCTTGGTAAAAAAAGAAACCAAGCAGAAAAGCATGTTTCATTCCTTTCCCTCTTAGCTTGTACATAGTCATATTGGTGAGGGAGATCTTGCCTGCAAAAGAACCCCTCTACCCAGTTGTATTCCCCTTTAATTCCTATAAATTCATTTATCCATTTGACATTGAATTAAAAATATCACTAAAATTATCTACCAATTTTATTGCTATTGCTAATACATTTTTAGTACAACCTAAAACCTTGTTGGATTACTTGCCTCAATTTGGTATTAGCGGCCATCTTATTTGTACTTGTCTTGATTTGGCCATACACGGCCGTATAATTTGTAATTGTCACTGTTGCTTGTTGGCTAAGTGCCAGATGTATTATTGTTGTTGTATTTTTGTTGGCTTGTAGCCATATTTGGTCTTATTAGACATCTTTCTTGTTGTTGTTGTCTTTTTGGCTAATTGCCATAGTTGCACTTGTCTTGATTTAGCTGTATTTGGTTGTCTTACTCATATTTTTATTTGATATGGTCTCAATTGACCATCTTTCTTGTTTTGCTCTTGGTGGCTCTTTCTGCTGCATTTGGTCTTGATTGATCGCCTTAATTGTCTTTTCTTGGTGGACCATTGTGCTAAATTTGTTTTTTAATTTCTTTTCATCTTGTTTTGCTTGCCTTACCATACCCAGAGACATATTTTCTTTCAATTTCTCAGCTAGATTCATTGCCAAGATTTCCTAGAATGATCTGTTATTGTGTTGGATTTACTTGCCGTGTTTCATTGTATTTGTCACCTTGCTCCTATCCATTTGATTGGAAATTCTTCTTGAATTTTTCAACCCTTGTTGTCTTCCCCATCTCATTTCCTCCATCATTTTGCTTGTATTTATTGTACCGCTTGTATCTTTGTCTCAATTGCCAAACCTTGCGCTTGTTACCGCTCACTGCTGTCTGTTGCCACTCGCCATTTTCCGTTGCTGCTGGTTGTTTTCTGCTGCCGCTGTGAGTTCTTGGATTGTATTCATTGTTTCTCACATCGCTTGTATCCCTCATCTTGATCACCACCAATTGCCCTCAATCATCTGGCTTGCATTTGTTGTGTTGCTCACACCCCTTGTCCCACACATCTTGCTTGTATGTGTTGGATTGCTCCGTTATCAATAGTAATAACAAGGGTGATGTTAAATTCACGGCTCCAAACGTGTAGTATTCATGTAAGGCCCTACACGGCTCAAATGAGCTGTGGGGGCCCATAGACAACAACAAAGGTCCGTTTCAAACATGCACAACCCTGGGGGTTGTGTAAGAGCCGTTTATCCCCAAAAACAGCAATTTCAAGCCGTGTACCCCCGTACATGGCTCAAAAACGCTGTGTTTGGGGGTTCACAAACCCCTGGAAGTCATTCTAGAATTTCAGGCACCCCTTGGACCACACTTGAGTTCCATCAACCCAAATTTGGGATCAAAACATACTTTGTTGGACTTTTGTTCCACAACTAGCAATTCCAAATTGACTTTAAAGTGAAACCAAAGTGAAAATGAAGTGAAAATTGAAATGATATAAAAATATGCAAACAATTCTTTCTCAACTAAAAAGTGAGAAAACTTTGTTTGTTCAATTGAAAGTTGGATTGAATACTGAAGTATACCATTGCATTTTTTTTGCATGGGAACGGTTGCAAGCCCTCCTTCTTCTGACATGGCTGCGTGGAAGGTCTACGTTGATAGTGCCATCAACAAAGCTTTTGAAAAAGAAAAAAAGGATTCAGGTAATGAAACATTGGAAGCCCCAATTCCATCCTCATCAAGGGTGACAATTGAGGAACAAAATTTTTCAAAGTGGGATTTGAACTCTGGTTGTGAGTAAAATTATATGTTGCTGGTCTTTGAAGTATTTAATTTGATTGAAACTGATGGAGTGCATGCCATCAATATAACTATGTAACTATGAAAGATCCACTTGACCCACCTCCTGTGAGAGGTTTTCCTACCAGGGAAGAGGCACAAAACTATTGTCAAACATGGGCTTTGAAGCATGGGTACACTCCGACTGTTTTTAACTCAAAGAATGATAAATATGTGGATGTAGCCTGTGATTGCCATGGTTCCTATTCAGGACAACTTCTTACCAAATGGTCTAGACAAACTCACACAAGGAAGGTTGGGTGAAATTTTTTAATCCATGCAACTTGCACAAAGGCAGAACCCTTGTGGCAAATCTCCTATCAAGAAACCCAACATAACCATCAACCATCTGGAAATCTCTCTGTGAATCCTCAACTGAGGAGAATCTCTGGGAAAGCGTTGGATATACTTAAGGAAGGCATGAAAGATGGGCTGAATACATTAAAACTTAAGAGAAAATTGAGCAAGATTGATGGGGGGTATTATGTTGATGACCAAACAATCAATAAAAATAAGCAGAAGGTAACACTTGCAGAACTAAAGGGTAAAAGTGTTATAGAGGTACTCTATGAACAGCATGAAGAAAAAAGTTGGTTTCACCGGTCAAATTTCAGTGGAGAGGGTCACTTTGAGGCCCTGTAATTAGAACATCCTGAGGCAGTAAAGCTTTCAAAACAATTCCATCATATTGCTATGTTGGATTGTACTTATGAGAAAAATAAGTACAAAAACCTGCTATTGCATGTTGTAGGAATGACAGAAAATCGTAAAAATTTCACAAAAGATCTTGTTTTTATAACAAAAGAAAAGTTTGAGTTCTACAGTTTGTCTGTAAATGCATTAAATAAGGATGCTTATGATCCTGAGAGACTTCCAGAAGGATTTGTGACAGACTTTGAAAAAGCTCTGATTTGTGCTCTTGAATCTAGTTGCCCTGAGTCATCAAGACAATTATAAGCACTTGGCACTTGTCTAAAAACATACAAACAAACTTTAAAGCAAGCTTTGTTAATGATGTTGAAGGATGGAAAAGCCTTATGACTCTGTGGGAAAAGTATGGGGCCTCAAAGACCAAGCAGGAGGCAGAGGTCAATGATGCAGAACTCATAGTAGGTCCAAATCACTGCTTATTATTCTTCCTAGTTTTGGGTTCTGACCTTTTGACTTGTATAGTGTTTTTTTGAAAGACTATGAGGATGTACTGGAGTATTTGGAAAATAACATTTTCCCTATCAAAGAGACATTTGTAACAGCGTGGACTTGTATAAACCCAGACTGTGGAAACAAAAAAACCTCTCAGGTTGAAGGGGCCCATGCCACTCTCAAACAATTCCTTGCAAAATCTTCAGGAAACCTGTTGGATTCTTGGAAAAGCCTTGATGGAACAGTTTAAAATCAAATTAAAGAGGTTAATGTGTCACTTTATGACTCTTGAATTATGTTAGGGAAGTTCTTCCAACTGAACTGTTACCATTGGGTTACAAATTTTCTTTAGAGGCAATTCATCTTATTAGGGAACAATTTGAGAAATCCAAATGTGATCATGATGGCAAAGTGTGCACCAATTCATATTCAAAGACTATGGGTTTACCCTGTTCCCACCAAATAGGTGACCGTCTAGCATTCAGAGGATCCGTGGTACCCAAAGATGTTCATCCTCAGTGGATGTTGGACTATGATCCTTGCAGTTCTAGTTCTGTAAGTTGGCTTAAGTTGGATTGTTCAAATCACTATGTGATTAATGATTTTTGATTAATGAATCCTAATTCACTAATGGCTGATCCTTTTGAAATTTTTCAAGTGCAATGTTGATGAAATGCTAAGCATTTCTCAGTCAAGTAAAAAAGTGAATGAAATTATCTTGGAAACTCCAGATTATGAGCAAAGCGGCCTGTTTAAGCATATCATTCAGAAGATTACAAAATATTTATTGAAGCCAAGACTTGAACCTAAAGTCTTACAATCAAGTAGGGGCAGGCCAAAATTGAAAGATTGGCGGCAAGAACCATCTTGGTTTGAGCATTTTGAAAAAAACTCAAGGCGGAAAAAAGGACTAGAAGGGCTCTAAATAAGAACATACAAAATATTGTAAGTCTTTTATTTTGCAATATGTTCATTTTTTGGTTTAATGAACTTAGTAACTAACTAATTATGAACTTTTAGTCAAAGTTGACAGAATCTGAATATGAATTTCATAGTTCAGAGGAAGAGACTGAAAGTGAATTTGGATCAATTAATTTGTAATCAGAATGCTCTTCAGAGGAAGAGAATGTGCAGCAAAGCTCAACCAGCAGCTCATCTTTGGTGAGTATTCATTAAATTGATCTGATTAAAGAAATGAATACTAAGTTTGTTTTCATGATAGGAACCAAACGTGAAATAGATAAATAAAATACCCAAGAAATTCCATAAGTTCCTGGTTGAGGTTTGGGATCCAATTGGAGATGGGAATTGCGGATTTAGATTCATTGCTAAATCTCCTGGTTATGAAGGACATGGTTGGTTTAAAGTTAGGAAGGAATGATTGAAACATTAGAGAAACATAAAGCATGCTACATTAAAATGCTTGGTGGTTCAAAGGAGGTTGAAAAGATTAAACAAAGAATTGATGTTGAAGACATCAATGAAAAGATTTGCTCCTCAAAATGGTTGGATAAATTAGATATGGGTCAAATAATAGCAGACACATATTCCAGACCTATATGTTTCATTTCACTGGAGTCATGTGATACTTATACTCCAATGAAAAAAAGTGTTACTGATCAATCAGATCCAATGCTAATTTACTTTGTAAACAATAACCACTGGGTTCCATTAGTACTTGAGGGAGAAATGATTCCAATCCCCCCCATTGTAGCAAAACCATGTTCTTTGATTTCTAAAAAAGCCTGTGGTTGGGTTGATCATCTCAAAGATCAACTGAAAATGTATTCTAGATTATAGAGATTATAGACTTTGACTTCATTTCATCATTGGGTTTCATATTAAATATACTTCTAATGTAGCTAATGAGTTTTATTAATATAAAGGGTTATCACATTTTGAATATCATTATGTTCAGTGTTTTGAGTTAACATCATTATATTGAGTTTTTTGAATGAGAGTTTAATGGTTAGTCAATTCAACTTGTGTTTTGCCAATTCCATTACAAGCTTAATTTATGTTAAGCTTGGGATAGGATCAGCTTAACACAAGTTGAACTTGTTCTTTTTTGGTATTTTTACTTTAGGGCTGGTCAAAAGACTTGTATTTTTTCTGGCACTTTTACTTTAGGGCTGGTCAAAAGACTTCTTTAATTTTTGGGCCCTTTTACTTTAGGGCTAGTCAAGTTGAACTTACTTTAGGGCTTGTCAAGTTACTTGTATTTTTATTGGTGTTTTTACTTTAGGGCTTGTCAAGTTACTTGCCTTTTTTTGGGTGTTTTTAGTTTAGGTCTAGTCCAGTTACTTGCATTTTTTGGGTCTTTTTACTTTAGGGCTTTTCCATTGGATAGTCCCAGTTTTTTTTTGTTTTTTATTTATGGTTGATGCTAAATTCACGGCTACAGTTGTGTGGGAGACGTATTGGGCCCCACACGGCCTGTGGGAGTTGTGTAGGGCCCCAAACAACCTGTGGGAGTTGTGTAGGGCCCCTCAAGGCGTGGGGGCCCATACACTACTCCATATAATTTAGAATTTATCACTTATTACTTATTATTATTTATTATTATTTATTATTAATTATTATTATTAATTATTATTATCATTATTTATTATTTATTATTTATTATTTATTATTTATTATTTATTATTTATTATTTATTATTTATTATTTATTATTTATTATTTATTATTTATTATTTATTATTTATTATTTATTATTTATTATTTATTATTTATTATTTATTATTTATTATTTATTATTTATTATTTATTATTTATTATTTATTATTTATTATTTATTATTTATTATTTATTATTTATTATTTATTATTTATTATTTATTATTTATTATTTATTATTTATTATTTATTATTTATTATTTATTATTTATTATTTATTATTTATTATTTATTATTTATTATTTATTATTTATTATTTATTATTTATTATTTATTATTTATTATTTATTATTTATTATTTATTATTTATTATTTATTATTTATTATTTATTATTTATTATTTATTATTTATTATTTATTATTTATTATTTATTATTTATTATTTATTATTTATTATTTATTATTTATTATTTATTATTTATTATTTATTATTTATTATTTATTATTTATTATTTATTATTTATTATTTATTATTTATTATTTATTATTTATTATTTATTATTTATTATTTATTATTTATTATTTATTATTTATTATTTATTATTTATTATTTATTATTTATTATTTATTATTTATTATTTATTATTTATTATATTATTATTTATTATATATTATTTATTATTTATTATTTATTATTTATTATTTATTATTTATTATTTATTATTTATTATTTATTATTTATTATTTATTATTTATTATTTATTATTTATTATTTATTATTTATTATTTATTATTTATTATTTATTATTTATTATTTATTATTTATTATTTATTATTTATTATTTATTATTTATTATTTATTATTTATTATTTATTATTTATTATTTATTGTTTATTATTTATTATTTATTATTTATTATTTATTATTTATTATTTATTATTTATTATTTATTATTTATTATTTATTATTTATTATTTATTATTTATTATTTATTATTTATTATTTATTATTTATTATTTATTATTTATTATTTATTATTTATTATTTATTATTTATTATTTACTATTTACTATTCATTGTTTATAATTTATAATTGATAATTGATAATTTATAATATATAATTTATCATTTATAATTTATAATTTATTATTTATAACTTCTATCTTATTATTTATTATTTATTATTCATTATTTATTATTTAGTGGAGGCTACAAAACTTGAATTTAGTTGTTTAGCGTGCTTTACAACTCAAATGGGACGTGTAGCATGCCACACAGCCCATTTGAGTCGTGTAGCATTCTACATGGCCCATTTGAGCCGTGTAGCATGCCACACGGCTCATTTGAGTTATGTAAGGTGCCACACGGCCCATTTAGCCGCGTACACAACTCAAAGAGCCGTGTACAGAGTCGTGTACACGGCTCAATGAGCTGTGAATTGAACATTTCCCTTTATTTGTTTATTTTTTCATTTGTTTTTTTTAACCAAAAAATCAATGTTTTTGATTTCTTTGATTTCTTTGATTTTTGATTGATTCCTGTTTTTTTAAAGGTTTATTTGATTCATGGGTTATGTTAGTGCCCTTTCATTCCATTTTTTTTTGGCTCACCGCGGTCCGGTGGCGTGTGGGATGTCACACAACTACATTCAAGCCATATACAACTACACAGGGCTCAAATGTAGTTTTGTGGGATTCAACACGCCGGTGGACCAGGCTGGGTTGGCTGCGCGACTCATTGAGCTGTGTGGGGTTGTACACAGCTCAAATTGGACCGTGTGGCGTGCCACACGGCCCCTTTTGAACCATGTGCACGGCTCAATGAGCCGTGAGTTTAACATTTCCCTAATAAAAAATATCACAAAAATAAAGTCAAATAGAAATGGACAATACACAGATCAATAGCAGACTACTCCTAACAGACAAGAACTATTTCACTTGGACTACTATGATGGAGTCCGAACTTGATTTTATTGGAGCCTTGGAACTTATACTTGGCAATGATCCTAGTAGACCTGAAATTAGGGATCAATTGAATAGAAATGCATGCAGTCTTATAGTCAGACACTTGAGCAAATCAAACCTTGCTTATGTATCTAGTACACTTGATCCACCAATCAAGAGCAATGGACAAGAACTTTGGAAACTTACAAGAAAAATACATTGAAAATGATATTGCCAGTCAAACATTAGAATTTTCTAAGTTTAGTAAAATTGAATTTCAAGAAAAAATCATTTTCATTGCAGATATTTTTAGTTTGGACAAAATTAAGTATCTTCATAAATCCCTTTGACACGCTAGTCCGTACCATCTAAAAAATATCATCCCCAATCTCCCTATCAACTCTCTCTCCAAACTTTAATTCAAGGATGGTGTATTCTCTAAAATTACCAAATCATAATTCAAGAATTGATTGAATCCCACTTCTTGACCATTTGAAAAACTCCACATTTATTTAATTTTCCCTATCACTCCCCCATTGAGAAACAATATGAAATACATCATGTCTGTAATTGAAAACTTCTCCAGATACATTTCCGCCATTCCTCACCAGTAAAATTCAAGTGCAAGTATCCAACTCAAAACCATCCTAAACTTTGAAAAAAAAAAACAGAATTTTTATCCCACCACCATTTGCTCCAACAGCTGTGGGGAATTCTATTCTTCCAATCTTAAAGAGTTCTTCCAATTCAACTCCATCCAACATCTAATCCCTACCACCATGAGAAAAACGGAAAGATCAAAAGAGACAACCAAATCCTCACCAAGTCTATTTGTGCTATTATTTGAAGCTCCAAAATTCCTTGTTAACTTTCATGTCTCCCTCACTCCACCTGCACTAGCCCTGCTGCCACCATGCAGATCATGCGCGCCCCTCTGGGTTCCCTGCTTGAACATCTCAGATCCCTCGGGGGAGCAACCTGTCTTCTCCTGAACCCAATAATTTCTTTCCTGTCTCTTGTCATCATTGTTATCCTCCTCATCCTTTTTGTATCATTGTTTTCCTTTCCTGTTTCCTCAACATCTTCCTCTTCCTCACTTGTTGGCTACTCAACTCAACCACCACTAATCACCACATCCTTTTGGGGATCCACCACGAACAATCAACCCCTCACTGTTTGGGAACTCAACCTCATCCATCTGGTAACTGGTAAGAGCCAGTCTTCTTGTGCTTTCAAGCTCTCAATTTCTAACACCTTGACCACATTACCCGCTACTTGCCTCAGTTTTCTCAACCTCCTGGGACTCAACCAATGCTTGACCCACTGCCCCAAACATTGTTGTAGAAACTGTCTTGAAGACCTGTTGGTTCCATTCCTGTTCTTCCGCATTGTCCAAACTCTGTCTCATCTTTGTTCTTTTGTTCCTCTCATGTGTCAGCCTGCTGGTTTCTTTTTTGAAATCAATTCAATTTCATATCACGGTTAAAAGCCAAACGCTCTACCAACTGAAGAAACCAGCGTGAGCCATGGCCTCAACCCCTCTGACCCAACACAAAATCAATGTATTCAGACAGGCAATGCTCAAGACATCCCTGGAAACTATTCCCCTACTCTCCCAGGATAATTATAGTATCTGGAAGGATAAGATGAACTCACTGCTCAAGCTTTGAGGAGTCCTCCACGCCTTGGAATCTGATTCAACAGCTCTCTCTCCGCAAGACAACGACAAGATCAAGCTACTCCTCATCTCAAAGGTTGACTCAATCACCCACAACAATATCATCAGCGCGCCAAACGTGAACTCAGCCAAATCAATATGGGCATCCATCAAAGAGAGATACTTGTCCTCCGAAGCCTCTAACAGAGCACAAACCTTCAACAACTTCCTCCACATCACTTTTCAGGAAGACAAAATTGCCGGATTCATTAACAACGTCAGAACCAAAATCAAAAAGATGGTTGACATAGGAATAGACCTGCTGCAGGATATCCTTGCCTATCTAATTCTCTTCAAATTCCCCTCCTCACTCCAAGACCTTAAACGGAAACTCATGAACTTGGAAAAGACCATCCACGTTGATTTTGTGTGCAACCATCTCACACAATTCAACAATGAAATCAAAGCTGAGAACACAGATAAGTCCATCTCTCTCACCAATTCTGTGCTGGTCACAAGAAAGGCAAAATTCAAGAACCAAGAGACCAGCCAATGCATTGAAGGATACCACAACCCCAAACAAGACAAGAATCACTCGGAGAGAGAATTATTTCATCTAAACCCGGACAAGGCCCCTGATTGGTGGAGAGAAACTCAATCCAAATGGACGGAGAAGCAGAAACCCAAAAATGAAATGGTCCACTATCAGGTCTTCCTCACAAAATGGATTGAGTCAAAGGAACTGTCCGGAAAAAATATCCTCATTGACAGCGGAGCCTTGGCTCACATTTTCAACAACAAAAAATTCTTCCTCACCCTCAACAAAAGCGTTGGCAAGAGCATCTCTACAGGAAAGGATGGGGCCAACCTACCCATTGAAGGAACTGGCACGGTCAATCTCTTGTGGAAGAATGACACTATTGTCCTCAATCAGTGCCACTATGTCCTGGAGATGGTGGTCAACCTCATCAGCCCGGGTATCCTCATGGGTAAAGGGTGTTGCATGGTGTCAGAGAAGGGCAAGTTCCAAATCTCCAATGGCAACTCCCTCATCTTCCAGGGATCTATCATTGACAATCTCTTTGTGGTCCAAAACCCAAAACAAATCAGCCTGAACCACTGTCTCTTGTCTGTGAACAGTCATTCCAGCAGAAATCTGAGAGACCTGCACCTTGCCCTTGGTCATGCCTCAACCAGACAACTACGGGAGATCAGAGATATCAGGTTAGGTAAAGAGGACCTTGACTCATTCTATTGCAAAGACTGGGCTCTTGGAAAAATCACCAAAGATCCGTTTAAATTGCAGTCAACAATTGCCTCCAAACCCTTTGAAAGAATCCACTTGGACTTAATTGGTCCACTCAAACCCCCCTCACTCAGACAAGAGAGGTACATCCTCACGGTGTTAGACAACTTCACCGGATACCTGTGTGGGATACCTCTGCAAACAAGGATCAATCCTCTGAAGTCCTTGTTGCTGTACTGGAACAACAAAAGTCAAAATTGGGCTACTTTCCCTGCAAAATGTGCTCCAATGGAGGTACTGAATTCACAAACCACAGGTTAGTTCAATTCTGCAAGGACAATGCAATCAGACAACTGATTTCCAAACCACATCATCCCAAACACAACGGCAGAGCGGAAAGGGCCAACAGGACCATTGTCAAAAGTGTACAATGCACCATCAGCTCATCCAAACTACCAATCCATCTTGGGCCCAAGATCCTGAAGGCTTGTTTCCTCAGCCTCAACCAAATACCAAAGAAGGGAGACTCCTGCACTCCCTGGGAACAAATGCACAAGAGGTCTCTTCCCCTTTCATACTTCAAGCCCCTTGGAACCTTGGTTGTCTACCTCAATCACTGCAGGGTCAAAGGAAAGAAATTCCATCCAAAAGGGCTCAAGGGGAAGCTGATTGGCTAAAACCCCAATTTCAGATCCTATTGGATCCTCAAACCTGATGGAAGCATCATATCATTGAAGCACGTGAGATTCAATCTTAAATTGATTGAGAATCTGGAAATTGGCAGCCCGTCCAACATTGCCTTCTCAGTTGAAGACACAATGTACGGCCAAATCAACCCCAGAGAGACAAAAACAGCCAATCACCATCTTGGTAAAATCAGAAACATGGAGCATTGCTGCAACAGGTCACCAGACTCCCTTGCATTGGTTGACTCAGGACCTCTCTGACGATGACCAACCGTCTCAAGAGACTTTCATCACTTCAAACCTCCCCGGAAATCAACCAACTTTGACCCAACCATCACCTGGGAAGGAAGCAACTCATGAGGCCAGTTTGCCTGGACGCACCCTGAGGAACAGATCTAACCTAAATCACCCCAAATGTACGGCTTTCATCACTACTATGAGCCAAAAACATATCTGAAGGCTATCTCGTGTGAGGAGGCGGAGAAGTGGAGGGAAGCTATCAGGAAAGAATTGAAGGAATGCAAGGATTTGGCCATTTGGGAAGAATACAATGGACCCGACCCGACCAACCCTCTCAAAACCACGTGGGTGTTCAAAATCAAAGATAACTGTCACAATGACACCCTCATTCACAAGGCCAGGATATGTGTTTGCGGCTTCAACCAAATCTATGTCCTTGATTATGAATAAACCTTTGCCCCAACGGGAAAAATTGCCTCCCTACGTGCCATTCTACAATTCAGCCTCAAAAAAAAACATCTCAATCAGGCAGTTTGACTTCAAATCCGCCTTCCTCCATGCCCCCATCAACAAAGAAGTGTTCATCAGGACGCCGGATGGTTGCAATTGACCCTCAAAGTACCTCAAACTCAAGAAAACCCTCTATGGATTGAAGCAATCCCCAAAGAACTGGTACAACACGCTTGCGGAATGGATCAGATCTGTTGGGTTCATTGAGTCTAACAGCAATCCCTGTCTCTAAAAGTCAAAGGATGGGGACTCCTTTGTTTTCTTCCACGTGGACAACCTAATTCTTTTTGGGAATGGGAACGGATTTGAGGACAAGTTCAACTTGAGATTTCAAAATTCTCAATTTCATGATTGGGACAAAATCCTGGGAATGAAATTTGAAAGGTCAGAACATTCCATTTTACTCAGTCAACCAAAACACATTGACCACAGAATCAAAGAACTTGGACTCCAAGCATGCAGACTGGTGTCCACTCCTCTCACCCCTCACCATCAACTCAGTGCAGCCACGGATGAAGATTTCAAGGCCTTCAAAGAGCTCAACATCAACTACTGGTCAGGGATAGGTCTCCTCAACTACATTGCCTGCAGGACCAGGCCCAACCTCATTCTTGCAGTATCCAGCCTGGCCCGCTTCCAAAATAAACCTGGCCTCACCCACTGGAGAGAACACAAACAAACCTGGCAATATCTGAAGGCCACAAAGGACCTGAAACTGACAATCAAATAAAACAACAAGGCCAACCCCATTGCCTTCTACAGTGACGCCTCCTGGGCCAAAGATCTGGGGACCCGCAAATCTCAAACTGGCTACCTGGGGCTGGCATTTGGATCCCTCATCTCTTGGGAAAGCTTCAAACAACGGAAAATTGTCTACTCAACCACTGAAGCCAAGCTCAATGCACTCCTGGAATTTGTCCTGGAAGGAAAATGGATGCAAAATCTGATTGGCAAAGTCTTCTCAAACAAAATCCTCAGCTCCTCCCACCTCATCAACAATGAGGGGCTTGAAGAAAAAAATCAAGAGATTTGGTTCCAACGCCAAAACTTGCCATATTGACCTCAAAAATAAAGGCCTCAGAGAAGAACTCCAACTTGGTAACCTCTCTGTTCAGCTCATATCCTCCAACCAAATGCTGGCCAACCCGCTCACCCATGCAGTGCCCAAAGCCATCCTGGCCAAGTTTGTTCACCTGATCCAGCCTTCCTTCACACTCCCTAACTTCTGATGAAACTGGCTCTTTCCAGTTATGGGGGGTGTTAAATTTCATGTCTCCCTCACTCCACCTGCACTAGCCCTGCCGCCACCATGCAGATCACACGCGCCCCTCCGGGTGCCCTGCTTCAAGATCTCAGATCCCTACGGGGAGCAACCTGTCTTCTCCTGAACCCAATCATTGCTATCCTGTCTCTTGTCATCATTGTTATCCTCCTCATCTTTTTTGTATCATTGTTTTCCTTTCCTATTTCCTCAACATCTTCCTCTTCCTCACTTGTTGGCTAATCAACTCAACCACCACTCATCACCACACCCTTTTGGGGATCCACCACGACCCATAAACCCCTCACCGTTTGGGCACTCAACCTCATCCATCTGGTAACTGGTATGAGCCAGTCTTCTTGTGCTTTCAAGCTCTCAATTTCTAACACCTTGACCACATTACCAGCTACTTGCCTCAGTTTTCTCAACCTCCTGCGACTCAACCAATGCTTGACCCACTGCCCCAAAAATTTTTGTGGAAACTTTCTTGAAGACTTGTTTGTTCCATTACTGTTCTTCCGCATTGTCCAAACTCTTTCTCATCTTTGTTATTTTGTTCCTCTCATGTGTCAGCCCGCTGGTTTGTTTTTGAACTCAATTCAATTTCATATTATTACTCATAATATTTGGGCTGAAGTTAGCAAAAACAGATTGTGTAACTTTAAGTCAAATTACCAAAAATCCTCACTCTCCTTCACCTTACCAAGTCTTCACTAACAAATAACTTCTGAATATTTGATTCCATCCCATTGGCTCCAAGTTTGAATAACTCAATAACAAGATAGCTCAAGGCCAAAATCTCATAGATTGTGGGCTCACTGGAACCCTTGTGGGTTACAACCCAAAATTCTTATCTTATCACATTCTGAGACCTGAAAACTCTATTATCTCTTACAAACATGTTGAAATCATCAAGAATGAATCTCCTTCTCATTTCAATTTTCCCCCTATCAATCAGAAGAACCATTATAAATCAAACTGGACAACAATCTCCCTCTTACCCATATTCCCTCACCTCATTCTATTGATACTGGCATCAAAATAACTCTGTCAAACCCAAAAAAATTATTTCCTTTCAAGGCCTACTCCTGAATAGTCTAAACACCATCTTTCCAATTCTTGCTTCTGACTCTTCTGATGAACTTGCCAACAAGCTCAACCCCAGTTACTCTCTTCAAGATTGTTCTACTCTCAACCCACCTCAACAGTACAGGTATCACCACTATTTTGTTCTCAAATTCTACAGACAAACCAAGAAGTGCCCCTATTTCCTCAAATTGGATAATTTGATGGACTCAGAGCTCAATTAAATCAAGAAAATTGAAGTTTGGGACAACTACAATGGACCTGAACATGTTAATCCGCTCAAAACAACTTGGGTCTATTGTCTCAAGTACAATTTCCATTGAGATCCTCTTGTATACAAGATTTGTCTTTGCGTTCAAGGCTTCAATGAAATCTAAAGCCTGGACTACAAGGACACATCTTCACCTACAGGCAAGGTAGCTTCTCTTTCAATGGCTCTCCTTTTTGGTTTGTAGCATTCCCCTCCAATCAAGCATTTTGACATCAAAAGTGCTTTCCTCCACGCTCCATTGTTGAATAAGGTAATCATTCAAAGATAAAAAGGATAAAAAATAAAATATCAATAATCCATTCTGAAACAGGATCTCTAAGGACTCAAACAGTCCCCGGAAAATGGGTTCCACTCCCTCACCTCCTGGATTTGCAAGCAAGGATTACACAAATCAATCCCTGATCCCTGCTTTTACATCAACTCAGACAGAAACTCAGTTCTATTCTTTCACATGGAAAATTTAATTTAATTATGCCCCAGAAACAACTTTAAATCAAATTTTCTTCACAGATTTCACAATTCCAGTCATCACAAACCCAACACCATCCTTGGCATGAAATACAAACAACTTGGCAACAAAATACTTCTTTTTCAACCCAAACACATTGAAAACAGGATAGAAAAACTGAAGATTACCAATTTTAAACCTTTCTTGGTTCCTCTCAGCATCAACAGCAACCTGACCTGGCCTCATAAAAAGACCATGAAGAGTTACAATCTTTAAAAATCAACTATTTATCTGCCATTTTCCTGATGAATCACATAGCATGCCTCATCAGACCAGACCTGAGCTTTGCAGTCTTGAGCCTGGCAAGATTCTGCAAAAATCCAGGTATTTGTCATTGGAGGGAGGTCAAGTGCTTCTGGAAGTACCTCAAGGCTATAAAAACTCTCCAACTCAACCTTCCAGTTGGAAACTCAAATGCTCAAATCCAATGCTTTAGTTACACCACTTGGAGAAATGATTTAGAAAATTGACTCTCTAAATGAGGACATCTTCCTCTCCTCTTTGGCCCTCTCATCTCCTGGAGCAGCTATTTTGACGTAATTTTACCCACTCAAACACCAAAGCAAAGCTTAACCCCCTTGTGAAATCCTTCTTAGAAGCCATCTAGATGAGATTACTAGCGTTCAAACTCTGGAAAAAGGAAATCAAACTTAGTCGCCACTTCATTGAAAAAAAAGTTCTTGATGAGAAGCTCAAAAATTTCAGATGCAACTCTAAAACACAAAATATAAACATAAAGACAAAGGCATAACAAGAGGAACTCAAGCTTGGAAATCTGATCATCAATCTAATTTCCTCTTCAGAAATGAAATCCAGTGGCCTTACCAGGGCACTCTCCCCATCCTTGCTAGCAAAAATCATTAACCCAATCAATCTGATTTTTGCTTCTTTGTCTACATTCCTACCAGCCACAGGAATTTTAAATAATCTAACTTGCACTCATCTACCTACTCCCACACCCTCTTCTCTTTCCCTTCCTTTTTCTTCTGCATTTCAACTGCATGTCACCTGTCCAATCCATTTCCGATCCCTCAAATTTGTCTTGGTACCAAGCTTAAAGAAATCAAATCACTCAACCACAATGATTATCTTTTACCACTTAACTCCAAACATCAATTCCTAATCCCTAAAATACAAGTATCTCAACATTCTTTCTGATTTCCCTTTCCTTCTTTCTTCATAATTTTCTTTCAGTTTTATTTTATCTTCTCTTTTATCTTTTGTCCCATCTTCTTTCAACCTGAAACTCTGACATTGTCACATCTACCATCAAATCTTGAAAACTCTGTCTGGTAAGACTTTCACCAAAACACTACCAAACGCAAAAATCTCAGATCTAACCTGCTTTGTCCTCAATTTAAATATGTCTGTCATAAATATCCTCAGCCACTCCATCTTCTTGTGAAATATGAATGCCGCAACCTGAATTTACATTGACTCATCTTATTCCTTGTTACTTGATGTTTTTTCTATCTTGTCATTCTATTTCTTGTCTTGTGATCACCCAACTGAAGTTTTTCTTGGAAAATCCCTCTTAAATTCTTGTTTTCTCAAACTCTATTCCTCAGAAATTTAAAAGATATAAATAATTTACCAAATAGCTTTCTGGAAGTCCTTGAAGCAAAATTTAGTTTTACCTCTACTCCTTTAGAGCATTATTAAAACTAAGGCTATTTTTGAATTTTATTCCCTTCTAGTACTATAGTAAGTTTGCACAATAATCAATTTAAATTAATGGCTGGTTTCTGTAAGACTTAAAATAGGTCTCCAATAACACCTAGATTAATTTTTGACTGATATTTATAGGGTTTTTCAATATTATTCCGGAGTTATTGGGTTATTGCTAAGTTTTTGATCAGGTATATGTGATCTTAATCAATATACCAATGTTGAATTTTCAATGGTTTTTCTTTTGAAAGGTTTTTTGATGGTCAAAATTTTGAGTGTTATGCCTTCTGTTTTTTGATTTCATTTTGGTTTATACTTTCTCTTTTAACTGATAAGACTTATATGGGTGAGCTGCCACAGATTGATGAAAGATTATTCATGGAGGGTTGATGCCCTGGATGGCATGCAGAGTCTCTGAGGTTTGCAACCTGGGAGGAATGAGGATACTACTTCAATAGGGCAGAGAGGCCCTCCTTAAATAAATAAATAATGCATTGGGGGGTTCTCAAGCCAGCCCCTGAGGCTCTCCTTGTCCTGGTGAGGAACAGTGAGGTACTGTTAAATGAGGACTTTCTGCTGGTTGAAAATGGGTTGTACAGTTGCATGAGTTATTTCTGCTTGTTGTAAAAGTTTGTACAGGAGCTTCATGCATGCACATTCTTGCACATATTGCGGTGTATAAAGATGAGGCGATTGGTTGAGACTGGCTCCACTGCCTCCTGCATATGTACTCCTGTATATTTGATGAGTCAATTGCTTGAAATTGGCTGAACTTCCCCCTGCATATGTACTCCTGTATTTTTTATGAGGTGAGCTGGTTGAATTGCTTACACTGCCTCCTGCATGTGTATTCCTTTATGTTTTATGAGGTGATTGGTTGAAAATGGATGCACTTTCTCCTTCATATATTACTTCTTTATAATACTGCACAGCCTCTGGTCTCCTCTTTGGTAGTTTTTTTTATGTTCTGTATGCAGTGTATTGCATATATCACTTCTGTATACTCCTGAAAAGCCTCTGCTTTCCTGTTTGTGCTGTATGTGGTATGTATTTCAGGACTTCCAGGGTATTTCCATTAGTCTTTCACTGGTCTGTGACACCTTATTGGGTATAGGTTTTCCATAATTTATTTTTTTGGGCTGTATATCCTAATTCATGAGGGATAGAAGGGACATTGATTGAGTGAATATTGATTATTTTTATGTAAAAACCATTTGTGAGGTTAATTTGAGGATTGGTATTATATTTATACTACAAATATGAGTCTGGTTGCTTGAGGACAGGTTTGGAGCACCACACCACAGTTTTGTGCTTGCCATTATTGCAAATTGATCCTCTGTAGAGGGCCACATTAAATTATTTCACTTGGTTATCTTAAGCTATTACCTTGTTCTTTTGCTGTATTAAGAGTTTCATCACAATTTATACCTTTGTATTGCTTTCAGAGTGCATGATTTGAGACTTCATGTTTTACATTTCAGTGGGAAATCAAACAGTATGAGGTAGGCAATGATGTTTGTGTGCAGATCACTTCCTACTTCAGTAATTCTTTTGAGGTAGTTCCTGATGATGGTGAGAGAAATTTTGATTTTCTCAGTGATGGGAAGATGCAAGAAGCCATTTAAGACTCCAGCTCTGTTGGATCAGTGGGATTATTCAAAGTGAGATTGAGCTTCTAGAAATGCTAGCTTGGTGTTTTCCTTTCTCTTATTTTAGGTATCAAATTCCAGCTAAGCCATCACATATGCCACTATATCTTGATTGGAGTTTTCATTAAGCCAAAGGTGAGGATTTTGTGAGTCAATGATATTTGAGATGCCTCTTAAATTTAACAGTATTGCCATCTTCTTTTGCAAAATGCTGTAGTTATAATTTTTGAGAGGTGGGGTTGACTCAGTGAGTACTTTGGCAGGTAATGCTCTGAAGTTGGTAGGCCCCCCCTGGTCCTAGCATTGATGATCCTGGAAGCAGATGGTCCATTGTCAACCTTTTGGCTTTTAACAAAACCTTTTGGCTTTAAACAATCAGAATTTTTTGAGTTGGGAACCAAGACCAAGCTTTTTTTTAATTTAAAAAATAAGGAAAAATGAGTTCTGAATTCAAGATCAAAAGGGGATAAAAAAAGGCAAGAATTAACTAAAAGTAGAACCCACTGGCCAATAATATATAATGGAAGTCAGGTTATGAGTAAAGTACTATAAAAAGTATCCTAAATCCATAGATGAAAGAGGAAATTTAGTGTCTGGCCAAGAGTGTCATTGTGAGAGTGGCATTTATAAGTTTCCAGTAGTTCATATAAAGAGTTGAGAAAATGAGATTTGAAGAGTGATATTGGGCACCTTGGAGGATCTATTAAATAAGAAAAAGGTGATTCAATTGGTTTAGCAGTTGAATCAGTTGAGCTGGCTTCTATTTGTTTATCCTTGTTGATTATTGTGGTAAATTGTTGTTTGGAAGTTATTTTTAAAATTTGATCCTAGTGAAGGAAAAATTTTCATTCCAATATGAGTACGCAGTTCAACAGGTTGGATGTTTGATATGGTTGACCTTGTGATCCAGGTAATCTAGAGTGTCTTTAGCCCACAATAAAGCTGTGCATATAGCAAAGGAGCAGAAACAGGAAAGATTAAATAAGAGGGAAATAAAATGATAAGAGACAGAAAATAATGAGTAAAAAAGTGAAATAGAAAGTTCAAAAGAGCACTTAACATGTTGAGGTATCACTTTGAATATTTAGAAAGTTATCTAACTAGAACACAGTCAACTGATATCTGAATGAGAAAAATGGAGAAATAGAAGAACAAAATAATTAAAATATATTTCAAACATGGTCAAATTTTTAGTACCTCATGAAATAAGAGCTGGAGTTTTCATACTACAACAAGAAATTCTGGACCAAGCATGAGAAAAACTTTGTAGCCCTGTAGAGTTAAAACCACTTGCATCTTACATATAATACTAGTTTAAGGGCTGAAGGTTCCCATTCTGCCATAAAGTATTGGTTGGGTAATTCTGTGAGGGATATTTCAAATTAAATGGAAGTATCCCAAGGGCAAAATTGAATCAAAAGAAAGAGATACACAACAGCATGGCTAGGCAATCCTTCAAATGATTGATGAACATCACAGAATTATTTGATTAATTTTCACTGGAAGAGTTCTCATTATGCATTTATCAAATTGAAAGGAAAATATTTCTATATATCTGAAGAAGGAACCAATTAATGCAAAATATATTTATTCAGGTATATGGGAATTCCTTGAGGTAATATTATCAAGGAACTATGGCAATCTGGCAGGACACTTGATGTCAATAAATTTAATGCACAGTGAAATCTTCATATGGCTACTTACTGTGATGATTCAGGATCTTCTTTTTTCCCCAAAATTTTGAATTAAAGCTCAAGTTTATTTGGGGTCATTTTATGCAATATTTCAGAAGATAGGCAACTCAAGATCATGGAACAAATTTTAGTATTTCTTTCTCAAAGCTAAAATTTACAAATAGTTGGCAGTACTGAATCTTTGGAATGCACAAGGGGAAGTCTTCCATCCCTATCTCAAAATACCACTCAGTTTTTAACAAGAAGGGTTACTTCATGATTTGAAATTGAAGAACAGAGTTTTAATAAGAAATCATAGGGAAAAATGGAGAGGGAGATGATGAGGAAGAAAGAAAATAGCAAAAATCAATTTTGAGGCTCAATGGACAATTATGGAATGGGAAAAAATCAGGAGGAAATTTCATGTAGCCAACTATGAAGAAATACACAGAGGAGCTGTAAAAATGCATGATTAGAGATGGAAAGAAGACATGCAGAAGATAAGAAGGCAAGAAAAGTTTTTAATCAAAGACATGCTGAAGATATGAAGACAAGGAGATTTTTGAATTAAAAAATACCAGAGATATGCAAGCAAGGAAGATTAAAACCAAAAGAGAAATCCTGAAATCAGAAGGAAAAACAAAATTCAGATCAAAAACATGTTCAAGCTCTGAAGGCAAAGTATGATTCAAAGCAAAAAGAACATTTTGAAAAAATAAAAAAAACAATTGAGAATGAAATAAATCCAAGCCATAAGGACAGAACATGAAGCTCAATCAAAAAATATGAGAGACTGAAAGCTGAATCAGAAAAAATGAAAATTCTAGAATCAAGGGCTTGATCTGGGAGTTTCCATGCACCTGAAAAGAAACTTCAGTATTAATTCAATCATTCCATATAACCAGTTAAGTTTTCTTCAGGTTTTCCTATGTCAGTCAAATTATCTTCAAATCATTCTATCCAAGTTCAATCATATTCATATTAATCTATTTCTATGAGGCCAAAGAGGAGTAGAATTATTTCCAATATTTCAAGTAATTTTTCCCAGTATGCGGAATCTCTCTATGATTACCCAGGGATTTTAATTGTGGTTACTGTGGTGTGGCCCATCATTTTAGGGGAAAATTCTCATATTTCAGAAATAAATGAAAATTGTAATTGGAAAGAAGCAAGGAAATTTATCAAGGTCTTTGCAAGAACTTTGGTGATGCCTTGGATTTTTATAAATATCTAGAATGAAGTCATTCTGATGGTGTGAAGGGTTCCACAAATGGTTGGATGAGCTTCCCACATATAGTTCATATGATCAACAATTTTTGTTAATTACCAATATTATGGATGTTCAAGGAACAATGGTTAAAAATTAATCCTTTTAATTTACCTTCCAATCAAGATCCCCCTGTTTTTATTGCATTTGTGGATGAATTTTTTTTTTGAGCCTTCAAGCTGGGTAAAGACGTAATTTTGTTCAAGAGTAATATTCCAATCTCACCAGTTTAAAAAATTTGGAAATAGTATAGTTCCAGCAGGGGTGTGAAGAACTGGTAAATAGAATATGAAAAATGCTTGAATCTATGGAAAAAATTACATCCCTCATGAAAGCATTGTGTTTCTGAATTTCATTAAGAGGACTGGGTCCTTGGTATATTATTTGTGTTTTTTTTAGGAAAAGTTTTAGTTTTAAATAAAATATCATTGGAATCATACTTCATCATTTTCTTTTTTGGAAATTTCACAATCAAAGTTGATGCATCTCATTCAAAGAATCAATTTTTTATATTTGAAGTTTTTTTTTACCCAAGGAAGATTTTTTCAAAGGATTTAAAAACAATTCAACTAGAATCATGAAATGGATTTATATATCACTTTAATTTTTTATCATTTCTGGCTTGAAGGTATTAACATTCCATCAGAAATACTTGATTTTCTTTGAAGAAATACATTTTTAATATTTTTTATCATTCTGTTTCTACTTAATCATGTTTTTCTTGAATTATTTCAAAATATTTGAATGAAAATCCTCAAATACGTGCATCTAGCAGTTTTTTATGTTTTTTATGCTTGTTAAAAATTCCAAATTCCTTCATAAATATTACATTTTTTGTACATAAAATGGATTTTTACTATTTAAATTATTTTTCTCATATTAGATGAAGTTTCATTTTGAAAACTTATGTCAGTTTTGATTTCCCCAACAGAAATTATATATTCATTTTATTTTTAAATATTAAGTTAAATCCATTGTGGTTCCTATTTTGATTATCCCAAAACTTCTTCCCCAGGCAGACCTCACAAGGGATCTGGAGGCCTTGTTTTAGCCCCCAAGGGAATGAAGTGATTTTCAAAGGCCTTGGGAGCCCAAAATGCCATCAAAATGATTTTTATCCCACTCCAGGCACTTTTTTTAACCTCAAAGAGTTGAAAAAAACCTTCATTGTCTATATTTATGCCCTTTTTGTATTTGAATTGATTTTTGAGGTTTAAATGCCTTCCTGGGGAGGTAATTCACGGCAAAAGCCTGAATTTAGTAATTTTATTCAAATTAAAGCTCCTTTTCAGTTTTTTTTTTGTGATAGATAAGTCTTTCTTTTGTTGTTCATGACTGATAATATTGGGCACACAATTGCAGATTTGTTCTTCTTTTTTTTGTCTAAGAAGATTCAAATAATAGTTGATTAATTATTTGTTGGTTTGTAGATCCAGTTGAAAAATTAAAAATTCTAAAAAAATATTTATAACAAGTATTTTTACTTATTTTTTACAGATACATTTTCTGGTCCAAGGAATAAATAATTAAAAATTCATTATTTGGGGATATTTCCCTGCCAGAGCCACAGTTTTTAGCTCCCTGATACCAGGAGCCTTGCAGTCCATTAGCTACAGAGAGAGATAAATAATTGAATAATAATATTCCCAAGAATAAATACGTAAAAATCTTCAATAATAAAATATGTTAAGAGCTAGTGCAAGGTTTAATTTGTTTTTGTAAGTGGTTTTAAATATGTAATGAAGAGGGGCCACAGTATTATACTACTGGGAATATTTACAGATAAACAACCTATCTTCAGGGGGTCTCTTTGGACAGTATAAAACCCTGGCATAATGGGAACCTGAGTGAATTACTCAAGAAGGAAGTATTATCCAACTAATTGGTGATAATGGACAGGTAATTCAGAACACAAGCCAAGGCAGGAAGGAAATAAATTAATTCTTTAAGTAGGTACTCTCAGGGTACCTGCAGGGATTCAGATGAAGGTTTTCAGGGAAAAGGTGGGGTTGATTGCTGACTAAACTTCAATGAATCAATAATGGTTTAAGAAATAACCTAATATATATCAGACTGGGAAATAAATCCCTTGCTCAAATTTTTTAAGCGCTTGATCATTGATTGCAAGATTTCTGGACAATAATTCATAAATTTCTAAGTAACTTGGGGACAATAATCCAAAGAAAGCATTGTATAAATACCTTTTTGGGTGAATAAAAGCCTCCTCAGAGCACTTAGGAGGGTGAGGCTCAGATTATGAGGCTAGCAAGCCAGCCAGGGAAGGAATAGAATTTCCTCAAGATGCTTTCAATCAGCTGATCTCAGATCTGCTGGGTTTCTGCAAGTTTGTAGCTTGAGGATCTGTTAATGTGTTTATTTTTATTTTGATGATCTTGCACATATCTTTGATTTATACCATTATTATCTGACTTAAGTGATACCTAGTGAATGTTTATTGATTTTCCATTACTTTCTTATCACATCAATAATTTTTAAAAAAAATTAGGATCATTTCTTGATATGTTTTGTGATCTTTAAATGTCTAGCTCAGTCTATGTCATGGCAATCCTCCGTATTTTTTCATTAATTTAAAAAAATTTAAAATTTAATTTATCATATTTTTAGAAAATTATTTTTATCACAAATCAAATACTTTATTTCACACATTTTGATTTTGTTGACCAGTTGCACCCCTTTGATATTTCACACAAAAAAACTATATTTCAAGCAAGTTTCAAGAAGTCATTTCTTTTAAGTTTCAACTGGGAATCCCTGTAGTAGGGGTTCATAAACCACTAACCAAAATCCTTGGTAATTTTGGAGGCATTAGAACCCCTGCAAAAATGCAATCAAAAAATGAATAAAATCCATAAAAACAAATTTTTGAATGGGTTCTTGGATCCTTATTCTGGGTGTTTTAATTTTTTTTTTTTTTTGTTATTTCAGATGCCAGAAACTTCAACCAACATTCAAAGAGCTTTCAAATGTTTTTATCATATTTTTTGGATGTTTCATTTCACTTAAGAAGATTTCCTTCAAAAAACACAAGAAATCAAGAAAAACAAACTTTTCTTTGGACATTTGAATCCCTTTATTTTCCTTTTGATTCCATTGTTTTGGGTTATTAAAGCTATTTACAATTTGAACCAACAGTTAAAGAGCTTTGTAAGACTCTAAAAGGTGATGAGCCGCAGGAAGTTCTGTGGAGGGGAAAAGGTGCTGTTTAGGCCGCCCTCCTGATTGTTACAAAAGTTCTTAAATGTAACCACAATGAAGATCAAAAACCTTGTAAAGAAGGAATCAATGGAAAGGACGAATTTTAATGATAGTTGGTAGCAATGAAACAACAATATCTGAGGAAAGATGGTGCAGGAAAATACTTGAAAAAACTAAGCTCCAGGTTCTCAATGAACCCGCCCGAATCTCCGCAATAAAGCACTTGAAGGGTACCAGATAAATTTGGGTGCCTTTAAAAAACAAAGCAATTTGTTTTATGAAGCTCTAGAAGCAAAGAATTAATAAATTCAAACAAGAATAACCCAGAACTTCTCAAGGGACTCAAGAATAGCATGGCAGATTTCAGCTTCAAAGAAATGAAGGTAGGTTTGACACTCCAGGTTTCAAGCTTAAAGAAAACTCTCAGCCAAAAATGACTGGTTCCAGAAATACAATCAAATGAATGATCAAGACCCAAGTGGTCAGAGAAAGTGATCAAAGGAGTGGTTTAATACACTCAACAATTCAACCAAATGAATTATTTCTCAACCAGAAAAGCTATTGGTTGGTGATAAGGAACAGGGCCACAGAGGGACATATCAAAGATTTGAGTATGAAGGCTCAAGGATCAGGGGGAAATCATAGATTTACCCAGCTTAAAAGATGGAGGATGAATTCTGCGGATGATGGATCAGATTTGATTGAATCAGATGACAATGATAATGGATGATAGATGCATGGGGCAAAACGGCAGGGGAGAGCCCCTCTTTTTATGGGCAAGGGAAACCATAGACTACTTACAAGAGAATTACTACAAATTAGAGCGGAAAAAAAATATATACATATTTTTTTTTTAAAAAAAAAAAACAATATATGGAAAAAGGATGAGAACATGACCTGAAAAAAAAATATGAGACATCAAGGAAACCAGCCTGCATCAAGGATGACCACTGGCAGAGGATGAGCAATGGAAAGATGGCAGGAGGGGATAATCAATCAGGATGGGATGGCAGCAAGCCGGGCGGATGACAGAAAAAATCCCAGACAATGGGATGGTTGATGGCAACTTGAAGCAGCTCCAACAGCCGCAGGTGATGAGCTTGGATGGGCGGGTAGGAGGATCTGATGGAGGATTGGTCTTTAAAGGATTGCAAGAATGGTTGGGGGGCAGAGTTTCAAGGGTTCCAACAGCTGCAAGCAACAGCTTGCAAGCATCAGAGAGGGATTGGATGGATCAGTGTTGATGGTTGCCAGAGGGTTCGCGGATGATGGCTTGCAATAGCAAAACTGATGCCAGCAGGTGATTGGTGTTGGGTAATGAGCGCAAGTGATCTTGAGTGGCATGATTGGATAATCAAGGAGAATAAGTGGATCAAGGTTAAGTGTGGGCTGAAAGCACAGCAGGTTCCTTGTTTGATGGCCTTGCATTGATTGATGCAAGAAAGAAGTCAGCAAGGAAAGTGGGGAATTGGAAGAGGGCGGGTGGGAATCTCAGTCAATCACAAGCATTGGTTGGACAAGGATCCTTGGCCTGTTTTTCTTTTGAGATAGGCCAAGTAACATAATTGGATGACTTTTTTCATGAAAGTGACACTCGTGGATGAGAAAATGGAGGATTTGGTCTGGCCAATCAATGGACCCCACCAAGAGAATCTCAGGGCTTAAGGGGAAAAGGATAGAGATTGAGAGGGATTTGAGGGTGGAGGAAACCAAACAGGTGGATCAAGCAAGAATGCTTGCACGTGCTCCTTGGCCAAAAACGGTCAGAGGGCTGTCAAGCATGAGGAATTGGGTATTGAACACCAAGCCTGGTGACTTGAAGCGCCTGGAGAGGCCTTCCTAGACTGCTAGGACAGGGAAGAGTTGGGCGGAACAACGGAGGAAGATTACCCATAGCAGCAGAATTTTTTTTTTTGATGAGATAAAAAACTGAGAAAAAAAACTAAATTTTTCCCCTTTTCTTGGGGGTAATTTTAAATTCACGGCTCATTGAGCCATGCAAATGGTTTAAAATGGGCTGTGGGGCACAGCACACGGTCCAATTTGAGCCTTGTACAGCCCTCCACGGCTCACAGAGTTGTGTGGCCCACCCAACCTGGTCCGCCGCTGTGTGGACTTCCACACAACTAGATTCAAGCCGTGTGGAGTTGTACAGCGCTCAAATGTAGTTGTGTTGCATTCCACACGGCACCAGACCGCGGTGAGCAAACAAAAAAAAAAGGAAAAGGAATGAAAGGGTACTTACACAACCCATAAACTAAATAAACCTTCCAAAAAAACAGAAATCAACCAAAAAATCAAAGAATGTTCATTTTTTGGTTAAAAAAAACAAAAAAGTAAATAAACAAAAAAAAAACAAAAAAAAATTGGTAGTATCCAATAGAATAGCCCTAAAGTAAAAAGACCCCAAAAAACACAAGTAACTGGACTAGACCTAAACCAAAAACACCAAAAAAAATACAATTAACTTGACAAGCCCTAAAGTAAAAACACTAAAAAAATACAACTAACTTGACAAGCCCTAAAGTCATTTTAACTTGACTAGCCCTAAAATAAAAGGTCCCAAACATTAAAGAAGTATTTTGACCAGCCCTGAAGTAAAAGTGCCCAAAAAAATAAAAGTCTTTTGACAAGCCCTAAAGTAAAAACACCAAAAAAAACAAGTTCAACTTGTGTTAAGCTGATCCCATCCCAAGCTTAACATAAGTTAAGCTTGTGATGGAATCAGCCCAACACAAGTTGAACTGACTTAAAATTGAAGTCTCATTCAAAACACTCAATATAATGATTTTAACTCAAAACACTCAACATAATGATGTTCAAAATGTGATAACCCTTTATATTAATAGAACTTGTTACCTGCATTAGAATTACAATTTATATGAAAACCAATGATGAAATGAAGTCAAAGTCTATTAAAATCTAGAAAAATTTTCATTTGATCTTTGAGATGATCAACCCAACCAAAGGCTTTTTTAGAAATCAAGGAATGTGGTTTTGCTACAATGGGTGGGATTGTAATCATTTCTCCCTCAAGTACTAATAGAACCCAGTGGTTATTGTTTAAAAATGAAATGAACATTGGATCTGATTGATCAGTAACAACATTTTCCATTGGAGTATAAGTATCAAATGACTCCAATGAAAATGAAACATATAGGTTTGGAATATGTGTCTGCTATGATTTGACCCATGTCCAATTTATCCAGCCATTTTGAGGAGGGAATATTTTCATTGATATCTTCAACATCAAGTCTTTGTTTAATCTTTTCAACCTCCTTTGCACTACCAAGTATCTTAATGGAGCATGCTTTATGCTCCTGTAATATTTCAATAATTTTCTTCCTAACTTTAAACCAACCATCTTCCTCATAACCAAGAAATTTAGCAATGACTCTAAATCTGCAATTCCCATCTCCAATTGGATCCCAAACCTCACCCAATAACTTATGGAATTTCAAGGGTATTTGATTGAGATATTTCATGTTTTGTTACTATCATTAAAACTGACTTAGTATTCATTTCTTTAATTTGATCAATGAAATGAAAGCTCACCAAAGATGAGCTTCTGGTTGAGCTTTGCTGCATGTTCTCTTACTCTGAAGAGGATTCTCATTACAAATTAAGTGATCCCAATTCACTTTAAGTCTCTTCCTCTGAAATGTGAAATTCAGATTCAGATTCTGCCAACTTTGACTAAAAATTCATCCTTAGTTAGTAACTAAGTTCATTAAACCCAAAAAATGAACATATCTCAAAAGGAAAGACTTAAAATCTTTTGTCTTTTCTTGTTTGGAGCCCTTCTAGTTCTTTTTTCCACCTTGAGTTGTTTTTCAACAAGCTCAAACCAAGATGGTTCTTGCCGCGTATCTGTCAATTTTTGCCTGCCCCTACTTGATTATAAGAATTTAGGTTCAAGTCATGGCTTGGATCAATATTTTTTAATCTTCTGAATGATATACTTCAATAGGCCACTTTACTCATGATCTGGAGATTCAAAGATCATTGCATTGACTTTTTCACATAACTGAGTAATGCTTAGCATTTCATCAACATTGCACTGGAAAAATTCAAAAGGATCAGCCATTAGTGAATTAGTCAATCAAAAAGCATTAATCAAATAGTGATTTGAACAATCCGACCTAAGCCAACTTACAGAACTAGAACTGCAAGGGTCATAGTCCAACCTCCACTGTGGATGAACATCTTCAGGTACCATGGATCCTCTGAATGCTAGACGGTCACCTATTTGGTGGGAACAGGGCAAACCCATAGTCTTGAAATATGACTTGTTGCGGACTTTGCCATCATGCTCACGTTTGAATTTCTTGAATTGTACCCTAATAAGATGAATTGCCTCTAAAGAAAATTTGTAACCCAATGGTAACAGTTCAGGTGGAAGAAATGCCCTAACTTAATTCAAGAGTTATAAAGTGATGCATGAAATGAATTAATTTGATTCAAACTGTTCCATCAGGGCTTTTCCAAACATCCAACAAGTTTCTGGAAGAGTTTTCAAGGCATTGGTTGAGAGTTTCATGGGCCCCTTCAACCCAAGAAGTTGTTTTGTTTCCAAAATCTGGGTTAATACAAGTCCACGCTTTTACAAACGTCTCTTTGATAGGGAAAATGTTATTTTAAATATACTCAAGTACATCCTCATAGTCTTTCAAGAAACAATATACAAGTCAAAAGGTAAGAACCCAAAACTAGGAAGAATAAGAAGCAGTAATTTGGACCTACTCTGAGTTCTGCATCACTGACCTCCGCCTCCTCCTTGGTCTTTGAGGACTCATACTTTTCCCACTGATTCATAAAGCTTTTCCATCCTTCAAAGTCATTAACAAAGCGCACTTTAAAATTTGCTTGTATATTTTTAGACAAGTTCCAAGTGCAACATTGTCTTGATGAATCTGGGAATCTAGTTTCAATGGCACAAATCAGAGCTTTTTCAGGGTCTGTCATAAAGACTTTTGGAAGTCTCTAAGGATCATAAGCCAACTCCTTTAATGCATTTACAGACCAACTGTAGAACCCAAACATTTATCTTGCTATAAAAACAAGAGCTTTTGTGATAGTTTTCCAATTGGCTGTCATTCCTAAAACATTCAATAGTGGTGTTTTGTACTTGTTTGCTTTATAAGTACAATCCAACTTAGCAATATGATGGAATTTTTTTGAAAGCTTTACTGCCTCTGGATGTTCTAAGTACAGGGCCTCCAAGTGACTCTCTCCACTGAACTTTGACCAGTGAATCCAACTTGTTTCTTCAAGCTGTTCATAGAGTACCTTTATAACAATTTTTCCCTTTAGTTCCAGGAGCGTTAATTTCCGCCCAGTGTTATAGATTGTTTGGTCATCAAAATAATCCCGCCCATCAATCTTGCTTGATTTTCTCTTCAGTTGTAACTTATTGAGCCCATCCTTCATACCTTCTACTAGATTTTCTAAGGACACCTCCAAGATTCTCCTCAGTTGATGATTCACAGAGGGATGTTCAGATGGTGGATGGTTATGTTTGGTTTCTTTGTAGGAGAGGCGCCCCAAGGGGTCTGCCTTTGTTTGACTTGCATTGATTAAAAACTTGCACCCAACCTTCCTTGTGTGAGTTTTTCTAGACTGTTCAGTAAGAAGACTTCCTGAATAGGAACCTTGTCTATGACAGGCTAAATCCACATATTGGTCACACTTTGAGTGAAAAACTATTAAAGCGTAACCATGCTTCATTGCCCATGTTTGACAATATTTTTGTGCCTCTTCCCTATTAGGAAAAGCACTCAAGGGAGGTAGGTCAAGTGGATCTAGTAAAAATTCATTGGTTAAGTCATAGTTTAATAGTTAAATGAACCCATCAGTTTCAATCAAATTAAATATGGCAAAGACCAGTAACATAAAATGTTACTCACCACCAGCGGTCATGTCCATTTGTGAATCATTTTGTTCCTCAATTTTCGCCCTTGATGAGGATGCAATTGGGGCTTCCAATGTTTCATTACCCAAATCCTTTTTTTCTTTTTCCAAAGCTTTTTTGATGGCACTATCAATGTAGACTTTTCACGCAGCCATGTAAGAAGAAGGAGGGCTTGCCACTGTTCCCATGCAAGAAAATGCAATGGTATACTTCAGTATTCAATCCTGTTGGAGTAAACACTTAACTCCATTTCTCCATGTCACTTCTTCTTATCTTTCTCTCTCTTTGTATTCCTACTCTGTCTCTTTTCAGTCTCATACTTCTCTCATTACTCTTTGTCATGCTATGCCTGCGCGCACTCATCTCACTCTCAGAATTAAATATTCAATATATCTTTCTCAGTGTCACCACGTGTGTGACACTTCATTCAGTCTTGTATACCTGAGGGCAGAGCTGGGACAAAGCAGAAGGCCTCTCTTCTCTCATCCTTCTACTTTGATCTCCACTCTGCGTACCCTCAGGTAAGTCATGTTCTCTTTTATTCAATTTTCCTTTTCCTAAAACAGCTGTCGTCATTTCTTCCTGCTTATGAAATATCATCCTTCTACATTGATCTCCACTCTGCATACCCTCAGCCCAACAAATACAACATTCAATTGATTAAACAAAGTTTGCTCACTTTCAAGTTGAGAAAGAATTGTTTTCAGATTTTTATATGATTTATGATTATTCACTTGAAATTAACTTGTTTTTTTGCTTTAATGTCTCTTTGGGATTGCTAGGTGTGGAACAAGAGTCCCAAGAAGTATGTGTTAATCCCAAATTTGGGTCAACAGAACCCAAGTGTGGTCCAGGGGGTGCCCAAAATTCTGGCACGGCTTCTGGGGGGTCTTGCACCCCCAAACATGGCCAATTTGAGCTGTTTACAGGAGTACACGGCTCATTTGAGCCATGTACAGGGGTTACATGGCTCCTAAACAACCCCCTGGGGGTTGTGCGTGTTTGAAACGTCCCTTTTTAGTTGTCTTTGGGTCCCCATGGCTCATTTGAGCCGTGTAGGGCCCTACACAACTACCACATGGTTGGAGCCGTGAATTTAAAATCACCCTTTCTTGAGGTGTACCAAATTGGTCACCTCATCTCTCCCAAACTTACAGACTGTTGCTAGTCTGCATCTTGAATTTGAAAATATTGGAAAAAGGAGGAATACAAAGAAATTGAGACAGATGAATGGCCATTTCTTGATCTTGAGGGTGATTGAAAAGTTGAAAAATATCTTGATCCATCCAAAGGAGCCCCAGAAGTGGCAGAGATAAAGCAAAAAGGGCGTCCCAGGTGCCCACCTATGTGGCATAAAGCAGAGTTTACAAAAAAATGTGGTAGATGACCCTGGTGGTGCACAATTGGGAGGATTTACTTTGTCCCCAAATTGCCCCCATGACAATGAAACCTCTTGAATTGATTAGCAGAGAACCTTCTGCCCAACTCAGTACCATCCAGTTCTTCCAAAACATAGGATACACCTCTGACTTGACAAAACACCCAATAAGGACCATTCCAACAATTTGAAAAGAGCTGTCCCCACTGAGTCTCCAAGGATCAATTATAAGCGGAAACTAGATCAAAAGGATTTAAGGGATCCATGATTCAATTTGCATGCTCATCTTCCCAATACTTAACTGATTTTTCTCTTGATTTCATCATCTTCTGATAAGCTTTTTCATGAATGTCTTCAATTTGCTCCAATTGCTTGGATCTGCAAACTAATAGATCAGTGGTTGTGGAAACCTGATCCCATTAGATAGCCAGGAATGATTCCATTTCAAGATCAAGAGGAAGGACAGCTCTCTGACCAAAAATGATTTGGTAAGGTGAGTAGCAAGTAGTCCTTTTAGTTGAGATTCAATCAGAGAAAAGAACCAGAGGAATAAATTTGCAACAATTCTTTCCATTCTCACCAGCCAGTTTGAAAAGAGCAGCCTTCAAAGGAGAATTTCCTTGTTACAACATGCCTTGGCCTTCAATATAATAAGGAGTAGTAACCCAATGTTGTGCAGGAAGTGATTGGATCATTGCAGCAATTTTGCCACCCAAGTTCAAAGCCACCATCAGTAGAATAGGATTGAGCCAAGCCATAACACATTTTCCAGTTATCATAAAGGAAAGCTGCAACTGATTCAGAGCTGACATTCTTAAGGAATTTTGCTTCAAACCATCCAGAAAAATCATCTCTAGCCACAATGAGATATTCAGCACCACCTGACTCAATATGAACCACATTCATAGCAATCCTTCCAAAGACAGTGGACTCCCCAGTAGCATAAAAAATTTCAGCCGGACACCCAAGATCATGTTTTTGACAAACTTCAGAACTATGGCACTATTGAGACAAGGATTTTGTCAGCTTGCTAATATTGCAAAGAAAGCTGTAAACTAAAAGAATAACATAAATAAATAAAAATCTTATTAAAGAAGAAATAATATTAAAAATATTATTTCAAATTATGAATCTACATATAAATTAAGGTAGGGTCACCCACTAACACCTACCTCAAGTTCCTACTGCTTATACTTTTAAATAATTTATGAAGATCTGGAAAGAGACACTTCCTTGGGATTTTGGCCATTTTGATACCTCACATGAAACCCCACGCAAAGGTTTCACTGTGAATTTTGTGACAGAATCCAAGAATTCTGTGATTTGGAGGAGTTACGGGCAGAAATGTGATTTGTCACAATTCCCACACGCAGCCATGGCAACAAATACACTCGCGCGCGGCTGAGAAGCAGCACTGCTATCCTGACAGCATACCCTGAAAAGCCGTCTACGCAGCACCGGGCATCTGACAAGTACACAGCCATGGGACCACAGGCTGAAAGAGTGACAGGTGGCTTGAGAAGCCCAGGTACCACGTAAAGGTCCTAAAACCTAGATGGGGACATATTACATATGTAATAAATGTCCCTGTGGATAGTAGATAATCTAAAAATACATAAAAGTATATAAAAATACTTAAATAAACTTTCTACATATTTTTTATAAAATATAATTAAAAATACCAAATATGTCAAAAATAAGATAACTACTATTTGTAAAATATCTTAAAATACTTTTAATATACAATTGTGAGAACTTCAAGACATCAGTATTTTTGTGAAATACTAAGGGAACTGATGATTTAAAAATACTACATGAATTCTCATATTTCATATTTTTAATTAATTATTTCAAGTAAATCAACAGAATTTTGAAAATAAGGAGTAAAATCAATATCATGATTTTACTCCAAGAAGCTAATTCTTCATAATGAGAACCCACTTGGGATGAGATTACCCTTAGGAATTTCTACTAAAAGAATTGTAAACATCCTGGGAATATGTACTAAAGATAATTAATTAAATAATAAATCATGTGGATAGATTAGTGTTATTCACATGTCTAAACATCAATCAAAAGGTAGAATAATTCCCATACCCTGTGGAATTATATGTTACCCGTGCTGCAGCACCAATAACACGTGACAGGCTACCACTTGTTGTCCTGCTAGCCTTAGCACCCGTCCCTTTGAGCCCCTGTATCCCTCAGAAGGACAGAATTGTGACTCAAAAAGCTATAAATATAGAGCTCTTTTGAGGTTATTGATACCCAGAGACCCAGTTATATTTACATCTAGACACCTTGCCAAGGTAATCAAATACTTATAAGAGATAAGTAAGTGATTTATGGCTTTATTCTGATTAATAATATCCGTCCCCAACCCTTTTTATCAATTTAAACTGCTGAACAACCTTTTTAGCCCCAGTAATAGATTTAACCTATCAGTGCACATCCCAAAAAGTTACCCAAAGGATTTGATAATATACCAGTGAATCTTATTATTCTTTTTCTGTTGTGGAAGCTTGGCTACAATTCCCTGTCACACCACCATATATTTTATATATATATTATATTTGGGCAATATCTCCTTTAAGAATGTAAATTAAAGGTTCCAAAGTAACCAGGTATACGTGTTTTCAAAGTGAACTCCCTGAAGAGAGGTGTTAAAGATCCCCAATATTATTTTGGCCCCTCTAATAATTCATTTCAGAATTAATTTATTAATATTGATTTATAATATTGAACCATAACCAAACCAATCAACCTTGCAATAGCTTTATCCAAATATTTTACGGATTTTTTCTGCATTTATTGAATAATATATTTATTATTTATTCTATCAACTCTGGTAGCTAAAGGATAGCAAGGTTCTTGGCATACAGGAGGCTGACAGATTTCTTCACTGATGGCCACCAGAGTCTTTTGGATATGTCTTGACAAGTTTTGGTTTCCCCACAATGACAAAGACCCTCATGGAGATTTTCAAGGATTGAATCTTGCTTAGAAGGGATAGTAACAACAATGAGAGCACATGGATTTCCTCTCTTCATAAGCATAGAACCTTGGACAAAGAAATTAGAGGAATTTCTTTAAAGGGATCAAAATTCTTTGGCAGAAAGATCAGGGGGTCTTTGGAGAGTTGAAAGGTACTGCTCTAATTTAAGCCAGAAACCCTGCTGAAAGCCAGAATAATCTTTAGAGGAGAAAGAGAAGACAGGGAAAATTAAAGGGTGCCCCTTGTCAAAATCCATTCCAACATCTGATTCATTATCTCCCCAAGGACATCAAGATAAACCATCAGGCCTGGGGAAAGATTTTCCAGGCCTGTGCACAATATCAAAAGAGAAAAACTGAATAAAATCTACCCAACGGGTCATAGGAGAACTTGGAAGGCTGGGAGCATTGATCATTTCAATGAAGGATCAAGTTCCCACTTTCAATTTGAAATTTTGACCCCAGAGGAAGGTTTGAAGTTTGTTAAACACCGCAGAGTTCCATTTTTGGTTGAGATTATCTGGATTCCACATCTGAACATAACAAGGATTAATAAAGAGCAGGACTTTCCCAACCATTTTAATCTTCCTGAGTAAGAACAGCCCCAACAGATTGATAACTAGAATCAACAGCCAGCTTGATCTTGCCAGCTCCAGGTCCATAATATATCTTTCTCAAGACTATGTATTTACCAGAAAATCATTTTCAGAAACTGAAAAGGATTTTCAAAATCTTGGGTCCAAATCTATTCAGCTTTTTTCCTGGTTAGAAAATGCAAAGGGGAACATATTTTGGATAAAGATGGAATGAAGATTTGAACATAATTTACAACACCTAGAAAGCCTCTAAATTCAGTGGGATTGATTGGAGTTGGCCAAGAGATAATCTTGTTGAATTTGGATGGTGCCGTCCTTCTTCCTTCCTTGAAGACCACATGGCCAAACATTTCCAGAGCAAGGACACAAGCAGCCAATTTGGATCAAGAAACAGTCAGGTCCAATTCCTCAATTTGAAGCAGAATCCTTTCCAAAGTAGTAGCATATTACCAAAGGAATCAACAGATCCCTGAATTCCAAGCTAAGAGCTTGTTATCATAATCAGACACTGGACCTTTAATTCTGCCATTTTAAATAAAGTGTTGGAGAATAAATGCTTATAAATCCATTCTATTCATTCTATTTCCTTCTATGTTTCTCCTGACCTCTTTGTTCTTTATCTCATCATGACTAAAATCCATACTTCATATCTTAACCTCACTGTTTGTTTCTAATCTGCCTCTCAAACTTCTGTCTCACTGTTTTATCAAAACGCACATGATCCATCTCAACACTGTCACACAATTGTATTTCACAACTGACTGTGAAATTGACTGATTCTATATCACCTGAGGACAGACATTGGTGGTGGAACAAGATTCCCTCCCTCATCTTTCTGTCCATTACCACATCTCTGAGTATCCTCAGGTGAGTGCTTAGTTTGCTCCTCCTTTTTTCATCAACCATTTCTTCTGTTTATGTTTCATCTTCTTCTCAGTAATGACATCCTCATCTTTCTGTCTGATACCACATATCTGAGTATCCTCAGTTCAATTTACTCAACAGGTTATGAGCCCAGATTGCAAATTCTCTGCAAAACAGAAGGATCTGTCATCATGATTCACAGGTGTTGACAAAATTCATGGAGGAATATTTGTCTTCCCACCCAGTTTTCAAAACTCCATCAATCATTCCCCTGAACTCACCTGGAGCTGACTTGAACTATCTGTACTAGTCAACAATTCTCCGTATACATTTCCAAGCTTCTGGCGTTGGCTATCTGTTAAACGGAGACTCCTCAAAAACAAACATCAAATCATGGTTTAAGGAAAATATTGCGGTATTCTCAGTTATCTCAAGGTTGATAAACCCTTCAAACTTCCAATTCATTCAGAAAAACAAAGAAAGTGCTCTTGGAATGTGGAACTCTCTCAAAGAAGCTCATCAGGACAACTCATCCAGAGGACAAATGTACTGGCTTAGGAAACTGCTGCTCACCAAACTAAACAACAAGGATATGAATGTTCATCTTTCCAAGATAGTATTGTACAGAGAAAAACTGTCCTCACTCATCACCTCCAAAAATCCTCTCATGGCCAATGACTTAAAGTCAACAGCCATTCTTCTCTCTCTTCCAGACGATTGGTTAAATTGCGTTTTGGGAATGATGAATGATGAATTGGTTCCCTTGTCAAAAATCATCACGGCTCTTAAGCAAGAACACCTGAGAAGACAGACACAGAACAAAGAGATTCTTGTCAACTCCACAAACACCCAGCTGAATTTAAGACAATCCAAGGCAAAACTGGAACACTCTTTGTCACAAAGTTTTAACAGAGGTCCCCCAAGAGTCTACTTCTGCACCAACTTCAAAACAGAAGGAAACTCATTCTCTCAATGTCCTGAGGTCTTGGAAGCTCTGGAAAAGTCAAAGAAGGACAATTTACTGCAAAAAAAGGGAAAACAGTCTAAATTGGCTAAGGCCAATCTGAGCAAGGTCAAAGCGCTTGTACGCCAGGCATCAGACAATGAAGAAAATTTCTCCAATTTGGACGTTATAATCAATGCTGGATCAATATTGTGCAACCTGAATCACGCAAACTTGAAACTTAGGAGGGATTTCAATCTTGATTCCGGTTGCTCTTTTTTGATGATAACATATAAACATCAACTTACCAAAAGGAACCCCAAAATAACTCCTTCAAGACTCACCAATGGATAAAAAATCAATTCCATTGAGGAAGGGATGTTAAATATGCATTTTTTCCAGACAAAATCTCTTATGGTGCCAATTTTGCACAAACCTCTCCTATCAGTCTCCAGCCTATGCAATCAAGGGCTTATGGTTCTTTTTTGCAAGGATGGCTGCAGAATTTACAATGAAAACAATATACATTTGAATGACAAGGCACTTCAGCATGGATACCAAAATGGAAATCTGTACTATCTCCCTTAAGGAGTGGTGAGCTGTCAAGTGTCTTCAAACTCATGTCTCTCACAGGCTGCTGACAACAGCCTCTTTGGCTATCACTGCAGACTATCGCATCTGAACTTGAAACCTTTGAAAGCAGTACTAAAAACTCAAAACATCTCCCCTAAACCATTCAACAAGTTGGAATTTCAACAAGGCAAAGCCTGTATAAAATCAAAAAATTTCAAGATTGCCTTTCCACACCCAACTAAGCTACAGATCCACTTGCGCAGGTGAAATTATCCATTTTGATGTTTGTAGTTTTAAGACTCAATCAAGAGAAGGGTACAAATACTTCATTACTTTCATCAACAACTGCTCAAAATATTTATTTTCCATTCCCATGTGACTCAAGTCTGATTCCCTTCAGTGCAGCAAGCTCTTCATCTCCTTTTTTGAAAATAAATATCAGCATCAAGTCTATTCACTGTGCACGGATAATGGAGGTAAATACATCAGCAGTGAGATGATGGCTTTCCTCTCCTCAAAAGGAATTATGCACAAGCTGGGTCCACCTCACTCTCCTCAACTCAACAGCATTGCTGAAAGATCCAATCCAACCCTCAACAACCTGATTTGATTGGCTCTGAGCTCTTCCAATCTGCCAAAGTCACTCTGGGTTGACGCCCTTTGTCACTCCCTTTTATGTCAACTCATATCCATGCAAGACTCCGCAGGGTTTCAGATCACCCAACTCTGTCCTTTGACAAGAGGACATTCCTCTCTTCTATCTCCATCTATTTGGTTGTATCACTTGGTACAAAGTGTGGGAGGCCAATCAATCTAGACTCTAAACCAAGGCTAAACCTGCTGTACATCAGTCTTATCTCAGCAAAGGAAACAGATGTCAACTGAAAGATCTAATGAGAAAATCAGTGGTCAAGTCTTGTTACTGCCTTTTCAATGACTCATCTTTTCCACATGGCAGGAGCGGTCACCAATCACCAAATGATTCCGTCTCTCCCACCAATTTGACCCTCCCGCTGGTATCAATCCCCATATCCCTACTGCCTCTGGCCAAAACACCACCATCATTGGGTGCTCCATCATGTCCCTCATCTTACTCCCCTCCAGTCCCATCTCCCCCATCAGTGAACCTCCCTGAGACTGCTCCTCCATCCCCTCCTTTTGCTGCCTTTGATCTGACCCCGTCTTTCATTCCTTGTTAAACTCATCTGCGCTCAACAAGGATAGTCTCCTTTGGCTATGATCCCCTACCCTCTTTACCAAGAATCTTCCCCCTCCCTCCAATACACTTGCATCCGCCGGCCCTCTGTCTTTGTTGTTGCACTCACCCCAACTTCCTTCTCTCTCCATCCCGGTCTGTTGTTCCGCCAGGGTAAAACGCTCCCCTCAGCGCTTTGGGAATTTCTCCCACTTTGAAGGAAGATCTCACTTCCCCTACAACCTGGAAGAAACTCCTCAGGTCACCACACAGGAAATGATGGATAATATTGGCTCAGGAGGAAATGGCCTCCCTTTGAGGCATGGGTACATGGACTCTTGTTCCCCCTCCCAAAAATCGCAAGTTCATATGCTGCAAGTGGGTTTTCAAGGTTAAGCGCCGCAAGGATGGCTCCATTGTCAAAGTTAAGGCGCTTCTGGTGGCCATGGGTTTCTCTCAGGTCCATGGTCTGGATTTCTCTGAGGTCTTTGCTCCTACACTCCGGCTTGAGACTCTCTGCATTCTTCTGGCTCTTCTTGGGCACAAAGGCTGGGTTGGTTTTCAAATTGATTTCAAGACTGCCTTTCTGAACAGAAAGCTCAAAGAACCAATCTACATTTCTCAGCCACCAGGTTTTGAAGATCTGGCACATTTGTACTTGGTCTTCAAAGTTACTCGCGCAATCTACGGCCTGAAACAATCCCTGCGGCAATGGAATCTGGAGCTGTATTCTGGGCTTGTCTCCTTAGGCCTGCCGCAATTTTCCTAAAATCCATTGCTGTATTTAAGACTAGAGGGTGGCTGTCTGGAAAGAGCAATCTCCGCTCATGTGGATGAAATTTCAGTGGGAGGTAGCCCTGGTTTTTTTTCCTCATTTGTAGAAGACATCAAGACAAAGTTACAAGTAGGGTCCAATAAGGAACTTCACCTTTTTATTTCCATCTCCATTCAGCGGGACAAGTTGTCTTGGACAGTCATGTTAGGTCAGGCCCATTACATCAACTGCACATGGGCGTCCTCCCTTCCCTCCAATGACTCACGCACCATCCAATCTCCAACCAATGGGAAATTCAAGCTTCTTGCTTGACAAATGGGTACTTGCAAAGGCTCCCCTGCCAAGTATAATCAGCTCATTGGTTCTATTCTATGGGTTTCCCAATGCACTAGGCCCAAAATTGCGTTTTCTGTTGATCAATTGTCTCAGTTCCTGGATAATTGGAATGCTGCAGTCTGGATTCTCCGCTATCTCTGTGTTAAAATGCTGATGCAATCAGGTAATGTGCATAGGAGTTTGTAATCCAAATGGGATGCAAAAATGGGCCTCCACAGCCCATTGGACATCACGTGGGCCACGTGGGCCTGTGTGGGTGTTATTGGTTTTGGGCATTTGGGCGCCAAAACACGTTTTTATGGTCTTTTGGGACACGGGCCCTCATGGGCCCGCCAGGGTGGATGGGCCAACCAAGCAAGATGGGCTTATTTGGGCATAAAAGGGCCCAAGCTTTATTATGGACATACTTGGTCAGACGGGCTGGCCCGCCAAAGTATGTAATTCTCATGATTTGGACTTGGGGTGGCCCATTGGGGCCGCCGCCCCTGTCGCGGCCCTTTAGGGGCCGCTGCCCGCATTGCGGCCTGTTCGGGGCCGCCTGTGTTCCTCAGTACGGCCCACGTGGGGCCCGATGGCCCGCACGGGGCTGTTGTGCGGCCAAGGGATCCCGCGCGGGCCCAGCTGGTTGCGCTTGACGACCAGCGCCACGGAGACGGTGCTCGCGGCCCCAGCTTGCTCCCCCTCCCCTTGCTTGCCGTTGCAAGGGGGTGGGGGCGAGCTGGCTGGGTTGAACAAGCCAGCAACCAACCGCTACAGTGTGGTTGGTCAGGGCAGGGGGGACCTGACCACCCCCTTGCCCAAGGAGGTGGCGGGGCCGGCCGCAAGGGTAGCAACCGGCAGGTGGGGGGGAATTCATCACCCCCCCACCATCAATCTTTTTGAGGCAACCAAGAAGGGCAGGGGTGCTCTCCCCCCCCCCCCTTTACCGAGGGGGAGGAGCAATGGGCCTGGCGGGACCTGATCACCTCCCAGGCCAACCTTCTTGATGACGCCCTGGGGGTATCAACCCCCAGGGCCCCTGGTGAGGGGATTTGACCGCCCCCACCAGGGATTTGAGAGAAAGAGGGGGGGGGACAGCCTGTCTGCTGGTCACACCCCCCCCCCATGTGAGTCTGAGACCGGACCCAGGTGTGCCCTGGGTCCCACCTGGCCCATTTGAGGGGCCAGGTGCTGGCTGCATGAGGCAACCAGCCTGTAAATAAGGCAATGAGGTCATCATGGCTGGTTTTAACGGACAACCAGCCAAGGGGATTGAACAGTTAAGGGGCTGGTTCAGCCCCATTGAGGTGGAAACACCAGAAATAACCAGAATAGGCTGGTTGTAAGGGTACAGGGACTGATGCCATGTGGGCTGATGTAGTCCAAACCAAGTAACAAGGCCAGTAGAGCCTGTAGAGCTCTTTTGGAGCGGAAAATTTGCCTTTTGGCTTGTTGTATCATGGGCTCACAAGAGGCCAATCTTTTGTAATTAAGGAGCTCTTCTCCCTGCTGTTTTCTATCCATTCATTCATTATTCAAATCAAATTCATCCAACATATTGCCCCATTGTGAGAGCCCCATTAGCCAATATTGACACCCAGTTTCCAGAATTTCTTCTGCTTTAAATACTGCTCATTTGCCTAAGATAATTGCTGGCCATAATTCTAACACATTATCAGTACCATAATCATCATTATTTCAAAGCAAGATAGACCCTTATACCTTACTTTGGACAACCTCAAGGACCTCAAGTTTTCCAAGAAGATGTCTTACATCCCGGAGTCCAGCTCCACCAAGATAGTTTTGAATAGTCAGAACTATAATGCTTGGGCTGTCCTTATGGAAAATGAGTTGGATAACATCTGTTGTGGGGATATTATGAAAGGAGATGATACTTTGATCAGTTCAGAGGTGGAGAAGAAGGCCTATCATCTTATTCTTAGACACTTGGATGAGCATCATGTTAAATGGGTTGCTGATACTCTTTTGGAGGAACAGAAGAGGAAGGGGAGTGTTTTATGGAAAATGCTCAAGTCAAAGTATGCTGGTGACTCTGTTCATCAAAAGGGGATTGCTTTCAATATATTGTTTAAGTTGAAATTTGGCAACTGTAAAAAATTTGTGGGGGAAGCTAGATCTAGTATTGCTAAGTTCAAGTCATCTGGGCTGAACATGGATCCTGAGTGTTTTTTACTCTTAATTCTTCAAAAGCTGCCAAAAGAAAATGAGTCCTTGGTCAGGATCATATCTCAGTTGGATCCCCTTCCAGGAGAAGAGGATGTGCTTAGAAGGATTGAAAGGGATGATCTTCAATTCAAGATGAAGGAGAGCACAGGAACTGCTCTGGTGGGCAAGACAGGAAAATCTGGGAAGAAGGCAAAGGCCAAAAAGGATTTATCAAATGTCTTGTGTTATAATTGTCAGAAGAAGGGGCACTATGCAAAGGATTTCAAGGAGGCCAAGAAGAGGAAGAAATCTGAGGAAAGTGAAAAGGAAGAAAAAGAGGTCAACCTTGCCATGGAAAATGTTGCTATGGTGGCAATGGATGTTTCAATGGAACAAGCTGTTGTGGAACAAGTCCCCAACAAGAAGGCTAAAATCAAAGAGGATCAAGAAATGGACTTGATTGATCATGAAGTATGTAATCTTAACCTTGAAAATGAGAACTTATCAGTGGCTGATAATTCTTCATTCCTTACAGGAGGATTTTTGAAGGAGGATGTTCTTGTTTTGATTGATTCTGGTTGTACAGACCACATCTTTTTTGAGCCAAATTCGTTTTCAAATATTAGAGATTTTGATGGTGTTGTAAATATTGCCAAAAAGGAAGAACAATCCAGATTAAGGGGATTGGAAAAGTTATTCTTGAAAATCACATGGGTTTCAAAATAATTTGTGAGAAAGTGTTCTATGTACCAGATTTGCCTTATAACCTTGTGTCTCTTGGAGTGCTCTGGAAAAAGGGTTTACGGATTTGTTTTCTTAAAGAAGATAAGTTTGTTATTGATTTGAATGGGAGAACTATCCTGAGTGGACAAGTTCAGAATAAGTTTCTCTGTGCTGACTTGTTCAAGATTTCAGCTCTGAGCACTGTTGCTCACAATAAAAGTGGCCATAAGGTAAAGGACAGCAACTGTTGGAGTTGTACCTTAGGGGCCAAGACCAGGAATGTGTTCTCAAAGAGTAGAGACCACACAGAAGTTCCTAGAGAGGAATTCTCCATTGATTTGGCAGGGCCATTTTCACCAGTGTCTCTTGGAGGGGCAAGATACTTCATCAATTTGGTTGATACAGCAACTAATTTTGTTTGGGTAAAACCAATAAGATCAAAGGATAAAACCACAGAGGAGGTTTCAGTAATCTTCAAAGTATGGAAACAGAATGGTTTTATGAGGGAGATCAAGAGGGTTATTACTGATGGAGGGGGTGAGTTTGTGAGTAAAGATTTTGAGAAACTATTGAATGATTATGGTATCACTCATATAGTTACTACTGCTAGTACTCCACAAAACAATGGAATAGTTGAGAGGATGAATAGGAATTTATTGGACAAAGTCAGAACTATTATGGCTCAATCTGTTCTACCAAAGTTTTTATGGGCTGAGTTGGTGTGCACAGTGTTTCTGTTGCACAATATTGTAAGTGTTAATGGGAAGTGTCCTCATTATCAGTTTTGGAAGTTGTACCCCAAAACATCACACCTAAGAACAATTGGTTGCTTGGTGTATTATAGTGTCCACCATAATGAGATGGTTGGAAAGTTAGATCCTAGAGTCAGAACAGGGGCACTTGTGGGCTATGACTTAATAAGTAAGTCATACAGGATTTATTGTCCAGGGAAAAGAAAGGTTATCCCTAGTAGGGATGTAAAATTTGAAGAAAGTACCTTTCCACTCAAAAGGGGTGAACCTAGTGCTGTTCAGGAATCACAGCATGAAATAGCATTGGAGCCTATTTCCCCAGCAGAGGCTGGAGAGAATATCATTAGTGATGACATTGAGGTGGCAGACGTGCCACAGGAGGGTTGAGTACCCACTTCAGGGGAGTCTGTGGAATCAGAACCTGATGAGCCTCCACCTCCAGTTAGAAGGAGTGGCAGGATGAGAATGCCTGTTGATAGGTATGGGGAATGGAAGTCCCATTATGCTTCTGCGGAATATGAGGAAGATACACTTCAGGAACAGTTTATGCTCAATGAGATTCTACAGTTGAGTTCAGAAATGGGTAATAGAGTTTACCCAAATAGCTTTGGCCAAGATATGAATTCTGATGAGAGAGCCAATTGGAAGACAGCTATTTTTGAGGAATTTGATTCTTTAGATAATAATAGTGTGTTTGAAGTGGTTAAGCGGGATTCAGTTCCAAAAGGAAAAACCATTGTTGGGTCTAGATTAGTGTTAACAAAGAAGTTTGATACTAATGGAGTTTTGAAGAGGTTCAAGGCTAGATGCGTTGCACAGGGCTTCAAACAGAGAGAGGGTATTGATTACCAGGAGAATTTCTCCCCAACTGGAAGGCTTTCTACCTTCAGGTACATCATTGCTTTGGCAGTGGAGTTGGGTGAAGAAATCAGACAGGCTGATTTTGTGACTGCATACTTGAATGCAAAACTTGGAGAGGAATAGACTGTTTATATCTCAATTCATGATGGTTTCAAGGAATGGCTGGTTGAGACCAAGCCAGAAACTATGAAGAAAATCTGTGTGAGAAGTTTCCTCTCAGCAGATAAAGGGGAGTATGTCCTCAAGCTGTGTAGATCCCTGTATGGATTGAAGCAAGCAGCTAGGTCATGGTATAATACTATGAGCATGAAACTGATAGAGATTGGTTTCAAAACAAGTTTGGCTGACCCTTGTCTCTTTGTGAGAAAGGATGCAATTTTGTTTGTATGGGTCAATGAAATTATCATTATTGGGAATGTTAAGGAGAGAGTCATGGAGACACTCAAAAAGGAGTTCAAGATAAAAGATCTTGGTCTGGCACAGCAGGTGCTGGGAATGAAAGTCAGTAAGAGAAAGAATGGGATCAGGTTGGATCAGAACCATTATGTGTCAGCTCTACTTAAGCAGTATGGCTTAGAAGATGCAAAGGAGTTTGGTACTCCAATGCAGTCTAACATTTGGTTAGAAAAGTCTACAGATGAAGAGCATCTAGAGTTTTTTCAATCCGGGAATGATTATAGATCAGCTATTGGATCTTTGAATTATTTGGGGCAGTGTACAAGGCCAGATATTACTTATGCAATTGGGATTTTGTCACAACACTTAGAGAAACCATGCATGAGGCATTGGTCAGCCTTTAAGAGAGTTATGAGGTATCTAAGGAACAAGCAGTCTGGGACTGCAGTTTTCAAATTCATCAAACTTTGAATTTGTTGGTTATTCTGATGCAATTTGGGCAGATGGTAACACTAGGGAATCAACAAGTGGTTTTGTATTCTTCTTAGGAAAGAATCTAGTGTCTTGGATGTCTAAAAAGGTGTCAGCAATAAGTCTTTTGTCAACAGAAGCAGAGTACAGAGCGTACTTGTCAGCTTCACAGGAAGCAAAATGGTTGAGAAAGGTCTTTGAGGATACTCATAAACCACAAGGGTTTGCATTGTTGTATTCTCATAACCAGAGTGCCATTGCGTTGGCAGAAAATCAAGTTCTCCATTCTAGAACAAAACATATTGATGTTCATTATAACTATATAGGGGATTCAGTTAACTGCAAAGAGATAGTGTTATGGTAAATGCCTACTGGGGCAATGATTGCAGATATCTTAACTAAGGCTTTAGATAGGAACAAACATGAAGGTTTTGTGTCTAGTATGCATATGGCATCCCTTTTGGATTAAGGGGGTGTGTTAAAATGAGGATGCACTCAGGTAATGTGCATATGAGTGTGTAATCCAAATGGGATGCAAAAATGGGCCTCCACGGCCCATTGGACATCATGTGGGCCGCATGGGCCTATGTGGGTGTTATTGGTTTTGGGCATTTGGGCGCCAAAACATGTTTTTATGGTCTTTTGGGACCGCCAGGGTGGATGGGCCACCCAAGCCAGATGGTCTTATTTGGGCATAAAAGGGCCCAAGCTTTATTATGGACATACTTGGCCAGACGGGCTGGCCCGCCAAAGTATGTAATTCTCACAATTTGGGCTTGGAGCGGCCCATTGGGGCCGCCGCCCCTGTTGCGGCCCGCTAGGGGCCCGCGTCGCGGCCCGTTTGGGGCGGCCTGTGTTCCTTGGTATGGCCCACGTGGGCCCGGCTGGTTCTGCCCAGCAACCAGCGCCATGGAGCCGGGACTCGCGGCCCCGGCTTGCTCCCCCTCCCCTTGCTTGCCGTTGTGAGGGGGATGGGGGCAAGCTGGCTGGGTTGAACCAGCCAACGACCAACCTCAACAGTGTGGTTGGTCAGGGCAGGGGGGACCTGACCACCCCCTTGCCCAAGGAGGTGGCGGCGCCGGCTGCAAGGGTAGCGACCGGCAGGTGGGGGGGAATTCATCACCCCTCCACCATTGATTGTGTGAAGCAACTGAGCAAAGGGGCGCTCTCCCCCCCCCCCCCCCCCTTTACCAAGGGGGAGGAGCGATGGGCCTGGGGGGACCTGATCACCTCCCAGGCCAACCTTCTTGACAACGCCCTGGGGGTATTGACCCCCAGGGCCCCTGGTGAGGGGATTTGACCACCCCCACCAGGGATTTGAGAGAAAGAGGGGGGGGACAGTGCCCTGGGTCCCACCTGGCCCATTTGAAGGGCCATGGGCTGGCTGAATGAGGCAACTAGCCAGTATACAAGGTAATGAGGTCATCATGGCTGGTTGTAAGGGACAACCAGCCAAGGGGATTGAACAGTTAAGGGGCTGGTTCAGCCCCATTGAGGTGGAAACACCAGAAATAACCAGAATAGGCTGGTTGTAAGGGTACAGGGACTGATGCCATGTGGGCTGATGTAGTCCAAACCAAGTAACAAGGCCAGTAGAACCTGTAGAGCTCTTTTGGGGCGGAAAATTTACCTTTTGGCTTGTTTTATCATGGGCTCACAAGAGGCCAATCTTTTGTACTTAAGGAGTTCTTCTCCCTGCTGTTTTCCATCCATTCATTCATCATCCCAATCAAATTCATCCAACATATTGCCCCATTGTGAGAGCCCCATTAGCCAATATTGACACCCAGTTTCCAGCATTTCTTTTGCTTTAAATACTGCTCATTTGCCTAAGCAAATTGCTGGCCATAATTCTAACATAAACTTTATTACTAAAGCCAATTTCTTAAGGACCAATCTAACCTTCACCGTCCCTAAGGGAACTAAAGTACCAGAACAGCTCTGCAGCTTTATCTTTGGTATCTCTATTAAGTGCTTTTCCCACTGTGGAAATAACTTTTCTAAGTAAATTTTGCCTTCTACAGATTTACAAGCACCAGAATCTAGAAGCACTTTGCAAGATCTATCACAGAATGACATGTCTACCAAGTCATTTGACACATTAACAGAATTAATGCAACCTATAATGAGGTTATTATATTCTGCCTCACTATGGTCATTGTAGGACTCATAGTCAACTTCTTCTTTTTCACTTGTCTTAGTCTCTATGTTATTGACCTTATTAGCCTTCTGGGGAAAAGTTCTAGAGGTATGTCCTGTCTTCCCACAAGTATAGCAAAAAAGATCATTAGCCTAAGGACTCTGCCTCAAAGGGGGCTTACCTTTGCTTGATTTTTCCATAGGAGCATCTTTAGGAAAATATGATTTTCTTCTACCCAGAGAGGTGTCTTCTACTATATCTTCAAGTATGTTGATCAAGCTCAAGGAATTTTCTGTAGTCTTCATACTTTTCTTTACTGCAAACAAAACTTCACCGTCCATTAGGGATATCAATTTGAAATTGATAGTATCTTGATCCAAGTATGGGTTGCATGCTCTTAGCCTTTTTCTTTTCCTGGTTACCCAAGTTGCCGGTGGTGTCACCCCTGGCAAAAAAATTTTCATTTTTGAAAGCACTCAATCATTTCCTTTTCCAATTTGATGTGCCAAATTTGGATTTAATTTCCCTTTTCAAAAATTCCCAGTCCTGTACACCTACTGCACTCCTTTTGTCTCTATAACAATCTGATGCTATGCCCTTAAATAGAATACTTAATCTACTAGTAATCAAGGTATCAGGCAATCCATTATCTTCTTTCAGGGTGTCAATCCATGAAATAAATTCAGTATGATCATATTCACCCTCCCCAGAGAAATCAGGCCATTCATTTCTTTTTGGGAATCCCTGCAATATCTGCTTAAAAACCCCTCCTTTAATAGAATCCTGCACTTGATCATTTTCTTCTGAAAAAATATTGCTCTTTATTTTCACTTCTGGGGCTCTGGATTCTATAACTTGACTGTGGTTATTTTGGGAAAAGGATAACAATCTGTCAACAATTTCCGCTTGCTTCTGTCCTAATTGTTCATGTACTTTATCAATTTTGGTACTCAATTTTTCTAGATTCTCTTCTTGAAGTTTTAATATATCTTCTTTCACAGAACCCAAGTTATTATCAAAATTATCCTCCAACACTTCTAGGGAATGACTTAGTTGTAAAACCATTGAGGTCAATGAGCTGACATCCCTTTTGTTACTGACAGATTCTCTGCTTGATTGTTCCAAGGTGTTATCAATGTTTGTCAACTTGTCATTCAGATTAATCAAATCTCCTTCTTTTGCTTTCTTCAAGTCTAGTTCTATTGTTTGATTGGTTATGTCTTCTATCTCTTTCACAGAGCTGGCCAAAATTGATTTAAAGGTCAAACTATCTGAAAAAATACAGGAATAATGTTTATTTATGAATGCAAAGCCTTCTATACAGTACTTGTTTGTGTGGACTACTGCTTTTTTAATATGAAGAGTTTCATTGAAGACAATGTATCAAAATTTTTCAAGCAAAATTTTGGATTCTAAGGAAAATCTCAGCCCCTCTTGGCTCTCTTGGCTCTCTCTTCTTCCAAGAACTGGAAGCCTGCTTTGAGAGACCGGGCCATCCTCATCATTTCTCCATAAATGGAGTGCCAGCTCTCTCTCCTCTTCCTCATCCTTTCTCCTTGACTCAGGGGAGGGGATGGGCTCTTGTTCCTTAAAGGCTCCTGGGAGCCTGAAGCCACTGGTTGTGGGCTTGACCCCTCTGGTAATTTCCTCTTTACCTTTGGTTTTGGCACTAATGGCCTCTTTATTTGAGTTGGATCCCATGATTCCATCTCCTTCATCAACCTGTCCCTCCCCAACAACTTGATGAGGGCCCTGTACGTCTCCACGGCTTGGGTCAAGAATTTTGCCTGGTTCTCTACGTTGTTTGCCGCTACCGCTTTCAGGTAGCTTATTTTGTTCTGACTGTGGCAAGTCAGAAGGTTTGCGGTTCCTGGAGGTAGGTTTTCTTCTCTTCTGACTGAAGTTGCCGGGGGGCATAAGCTCATCCCCCTTGTTCCTGGTAGCCATTTCAAAAAAGAATATATATTAAATTTTGATGGTTCTATTGCTTTCAGACAGACTGGAGTTACTGCCACAACGCCTGGACACAAATCACAACTTACTTTGCATGATAATTTCAGTTGCCGGCGCTGCAACTCCTTCTGTTGGTGCTATGCTACCTTCTTGGATCTTGCTGCTTTGGTTGGTACTAGGCTCCAACACAAAACTCCTTGCCTGTCCTTGATTGGTGGGAAGAAATGAGTCAATAGAGATTTGTTTCAACACTGCCCCGGGGATTAGATGTTAGCACGCAGAATTTATTAAATTTGTTGAGAAAATATGCTTACTTGTCTGTGTATAAACTGGGCAATGGAAAACCCCGGTTGACTTGGTTCTATCCTTTTTATTATTTTGGGTTTGCGGAAACTAATATGGACAATCTGTCAATTTGTTATTACTGGTTTGGGTTTCCTTATTTGCCGGCTGGTCAATGATAGCAGGTTCTTGGAAACCAATCTTAGTACTGGCTTTAGGCTATCTCAATGATGTATTGGATATTGTGTCAAATATGATTTCAATCCCTTTTCTGAGGTAGAGGATTTTTGGCAACAATTGTCTTTCAATCCACAAGTATGTGCTGTGGGTAATCAATCAATCAACACGCCATCTGTCCAAAACTATATTTTCCCTCTCTTTGTTTTTTTTTAATAAATCTACGCAAAAATTTAAAATCAGAAAAAAACTCTCAAGACGGCTCACACTCTAATACTGGACACTCACAAAATGGCTTCAAAGCCTTAAAGGCAATAATTCAAAACATGTTTAAATTTAACTATTTTTTCTGATTTGTTTTTTATTCAAAAAAAACAAAGTACTCAAAAAGTGGGTAAAACAAATCAAAAAAATGCGTACTTTAAGCAGGCAAAACCCTCTACAAGGTCCTTAAATTTGATGAGGCCCCAATTGTCAGGGATACAGCCTCTACTGCCAAACTGGTCCATGGTTGTAACTTAAATAATAAGTCAAAACCAAGGTTAAGGTCAGTTTCTGACTCAAACAATTCAAACAAAAGCTGAAAACCTCACAGACTCAAACAATAACTAGGTATTGTGAGAAAAAAGCCACACCTTAAACCTTTATAGAAGGTAAGGGGCCTGGATTCAAATAATGAATCTCAAAGGAGCTTTCCTTATAAATAAGCTCACACCCTTTATATTAGTAACACACAAGGGTCACTACTCCAATTAGGACCTTCTACTTGAAATTGAAGATGCCAATAAGATTTTTAGTAGAATATAATACTAAGTTTGATAGCCCAGTCAATCCCTTCTTAGGACTAAGGTTTGTGGGCTTGTTAACTCTTTCCGTATTCTTTTTCAAATAAATAATCATATATAACTGGTGAGGAAGGGGCTATAGGGTGAAGAACTTCCTCTTTTAAGGTAAAAGGAGCCCTCAGGGGACTCAAGGAATCATCAGGGGAGTGCTAGCCTCTCCCTGGTTTTGTCCTCAAGGGCTCAGAACCCCATCACACCCTTCCCAATGAGAAATAGAGTACTAGTACTCATTGGGGGGGATTTTCAATGTATAAGGGTCCTATTTGTATACCCCAGAAGTTATATACTCTAAACCTAAGCCCAGGACCTTCTGAGTGAACGCTTTCAAGGCTCAGGCAAGTTTATCAAATTATAATCACATCCCAAGGAAGGTAATATTCAGATTATGTGATTGGTTTATACAGAGTGGAGAGTATAGCTTAAATTGATTACTATAGCTTGTCCCCAAAGGGAAGGAACTTATTGGGAAGTTATTTATAGATAGTTGGGACACACCTGATTCCTCATAACTTAATTCAAAGTTATATTGGATCCCCATCTTGATAATATACATTATCAAGGTTTTAGTTCCATACTAAATACTCATAAAAACTTACTTATAAAATAATATAAATATTATTTAAAAATTATTATATAATTCTGAAACTCATGATCAGTAATCATCCTTTTCTCCATGGTGGTTGGAACCAGGGACCTTTGTGTCAGTCAAAAGAAGGTTAGTTTAGTAATTAACCACTATACCAGCAAGACATATGAGTTGTGCAGTCATTTGGACACTTTAAATTGTCTTGTGGCTGAAACTTGAGGGGAAGATTTAATGGCAGCTATCTTCAGATATCTTCCAAATAATTCAGAGGGGTGCATCAATTTTTGCCATCCAATTTCCCACAATTTTCCACCCCAAGATCCTGAGGGACCAACATTGTTGAAAAATGTTTTTGATTGGTAAAGGAGAGTTTTCAAAAATTAATTTCCTTCTTATCCTTCTCAGAGAGTTCATTCAAAGGGAAAAATTTTATTTTTGCATCCAGAGAGTCACAATTGGTTTGGTCAAGAGCTGCCCTTTTTCCAGAAGTTAAGAAATTGAACTTTTTGATCTTCTGTTTGGCCTGTTCAAACTCTTCAGGGGAGGGTTTTTTATTTTCATCTTTTTTTCTTTTTGGAAGAAATAGAAGGGTAAAAATCCAAAGTTTGCAGCTTTTGTCTATACCATAGAATTTTTTCATCAAACCCTCTTCAGCCACTTCCAAAGAGATTTCAGAATCTCTCATTTGAGCCCTCTTTTGCCAAAGACCACTCTGTCTTCCACCTCTCTTTCTGTTTTTAAACACATCTCCTTCCATCTTGTTTCCTCCCATGCAACTAATTTGCTTGGGGTGAGGATCAATACAGGATTTGATTGTTTGTATGAAATTTTTAGGACATTGTGAGAAGCATGGGACATGCAGAAAAAGGGTGGGAATCCAAAGAACAAGGGGTCAAAAGCAATATTGCATTGCATGGAATCCAAAAAAAAAAATCAAAGCAAATAAAAAACAATCATCAGAAATGTTTCAATCATTGTGGAAGAACAACAAACATATAAAAATAAATACAGTTCAATGACAATAAACAAAAAAAAAATCAGGTCAGATGTTTTGATTGTGATAGGAATCAACCAATGAGGAGGAGGAGGAGGAGGAGGAGGAGGGGCAGGGGAGGCTTACCTTGGGTTGCAAGCAAGGAGGAGGAGGCGGGGTGGTGGTTGGGGCCAAGGATTGTTTGATCAAGCAAAAAGTCCAAGCAAGGGGGGCAGTGGGTGGGGTCAAGGATTTTTGGATTGATCAATTGATTTGAAAAGCTAAAAGTATTGGGGGGCCCTAAACAGAGGAGGCAATTGAGCAGAAATGGGTCTGTATGAGGAGAAGGATGGGGGAGGATACAACGTGCAATAAATAAATGGGAGAGTAAACAAACATTTGCTTTCCAATCAATCAATTAATAAATTGGCAAGCAAACAAATTGTTGTTAGTTTTTTGATTAATTGATTGAACCATCAACAAAAGTTTGATTTCCAATCAATTGACAAGGAGGAGGGGGATGCAGGAGAGGGGGGGCATGATGATTAGGAGGAGGGTAGGAGGAGGGAAATGAGGACATACCTAGGTGAAAATTGAAATGGTTTGATTGGAGTGCTGGGGTCTACCTGGAAAGGCTGGATGAATTGATACATCGGTTCCAAAATCAAAGGGAGGAGGAGAAGGGGGGGAATTACCAGGTTGATTGGTTGATGGATGGGGAGCAGAACCAGGAGGAGGAGAAGGAGGAGGATTGGGGAAATTTGAGGTGAAGGTGCAGGTTTAGGTGGAGGTTTTGGGTGAGGCAATGTGGTGTGGAGGAGGGAGGACTGGACCAGTGGTGGTTGAGGTGGTTTGGTGAGGAGGAGGGAGGAGTGGACCAGTGTTTTGGTGGGGTGAGGTTGGTGGTTTGGATGTTGATGGTTCTGTTTTGCCTAAGTCCACCAAAAAGAAAAAAAAAAAAATCAGCAGAGGATTCTTGGTTGAACAACCCAAACCAAAAAAATTAAGTGATGTAATATTTCCCCTATTTAACAACAAAGTGCTGATCATTAAAGTGAGCAAGTGTGAGAGATAGAATCCACTCTCTCATGGAAGAAGATGAGGTACAAGATGAGACTGGGATGACTTGAGAAGGATTGGGAATATGTTCTTGAAATATTTCTTCCCATTCATCTTTGATGTCAGCAAGAAGGTTGTGAAGGATTACACAATTGATAATACAGTTGATGAGCATCTTCATTTCTTTGCAATGTTGAAGCTGATTTTGCATTTCCCATAAGCTTTCCCATCTTCCTTGCATGAGCCCTATTGCAGGTTCACTCCAAACAGGTGATTGGGCAAGATGATAGTTGAAATAAGTTTTGGATTGATCATTGGATGAATTATTGTGGTATGCTGGAACCACATATTTTCTGCAAGCATAAACTGAATTGGCCAGAATTTATTGATCTTTGTCAAAGTAGTTATCTGATTGTTGGGAAATCCACATCCAATTGAAAACATATGAATTGTGACATGAACCAGGAAGGCCAGCATGGAGTGACATGAACTTCTTGTTGTTATCACAAACAAGTTGTAGTGACACAGAGTATATATTAAAATGGATAAAACAAATTTAGTGTGTTATCAAAGGTTTTATCAAAGGATTTGGAAAAGAAATGAATCAATTGCCTTTTTTTCAAATCAAAATAGTGTTTGACATCTAGTTTGGGTTTTTTACTCAAGGGGATAGTGGTCTCATCAACAAAACCAATACAACGGGGAAAGCATTCAGTCTCCATTACTTGAGATAACTCCTTTTGACCTTCTTTGGTTGGCCAACAAATGACTGAGTGATGGAACAATGGGATAGCAATCATGACTCTTTTGGTGTATAAGTCAATGGTTCCATAACCAACTGAGAATATATTTTCTAATCAATGAATTGCTTCTCCGTTTCCATTTGATCCCAATATAAAAAGAGAAATTGCCAGTTTGATAGCTGGATTGTGTTGCCTATTCCAAGAATTGTTCCAGAAGATGTGGTGGTCTTCAATCATCTCCAAAAGCTTCATGAATCAAGGAAATCAAGTTTTTAGCAGTTGCTGGAAGCTTTTGCCTTTCATACATAGGGTTGTGGAGAGTGTGTCTTCTTGGAACCATGTATTGCTTTTCCAATAGATGACTCAAATCTGAACAAGTGGATTCCAAATCAGAGTCCAAATCAGAGTCAAATAATAAAGAAAGATCAGTCAGCTTTTTGTTTTTTCAACTTGTTGCCGGGAAGTTTGATTAGACATGTTGAGAAAGATGGTGATGTGATGTGGGGTGATGAGAAGATGATGGGATTTGTGTGATGTGATGGAGATGTGAAGCAATGAAAATTTGAAGTGATGGAGATTAGATTTGTGGGATGTGATGGAGATGAAATTGGTATGGATTTGCTGAGGTGGAGGTTTGGATGGGTGTTTTGCATGGGATGGATGGTGGATGGATGATGGTGCATAAATGGCGGGTTTGATTTTTTAAATCCACCATTTTCATGAGACCCAAATTTTGAAATACACCAGTGAGAGGTTATGTGTACTTCAGAAAGCCGCCATGAAAAATGGCAGTTTTGGTAAAAAAAATGGTAGGTTTCTAATGGGGGGTTTTCTAACTCTGATACACCCTAATGGAGTTTTTTAAGGTTAAATAATACATCCAAAAAAGCTGGAAAAAATATTGAAATGCTCTTTTACTGTTACTTAAAATTTTAGAAATCTTGAATCACCAAAAAAATGAAACAAAAAGGACAATAAAAGGATGGAAATGTCCAATGAGAAATCTGTTTTTTTGATTTTTTGCATTTTTTGAAGGAATTTTTTAAGGTGAAAGGATACACACAAAAAATATAGAAAAAATATATTAAAGCTCTTTGAACAATCTTTAAACATTCTGGCAGCTGAAATAACAAAAAAAATTAATTAAAGTAGCCAAAATAAGGATCCAAAAACCCATTCAAAATTTGTTTTTACAGAATTGTTTCATTTTTTGATTGCATTTTTGAAGGGGTTTTAATGCCTCAAAAATTACCAAAATTTTGATTATGTGCTTAAGAAAACCTTCTACAGGGCTGTGCAGTCAGAATTCAACAAAAATCAATTATGGAAAATTGCGTGAAATAAAGTTTTTTTGTGTGAAATATCAAAGGGTCATGACCACACAACAATGTCAAAATGCATGAAATAAAGGATTGGATGTGTGAGAAAAATAATGACCTATTTTTATTTGATATATTATGTTTTTGGACTATCTAACATGCTTTTTTCAAGTTTTTAAATATGTGTGCTTGATCCTTTTAGGTTGTAGCTCTTAATGGCAGTACCTGCTGTCATTTGGTTGTTGATCCTTTGTGACATGTGGAGCAGTCAGATCTTCTGCGTTCAGGGCATCTTGCATGCATAGTTTTAGGCTGATTCATGCCCTCCTGGCTGATTGAGAGCATCAAACCTTGTCTCAACAAAATCCTCAACAACTTTGACAATTTGTCAAGGCAGGCAAGGGTGGGTAACTGTCAAAACCCAATTTTTCACCCTTTTTGCAATAAATTGGGCCCACACAACAGTCATCAAGCAGTTTTCAAGTGGATCCCACCATCTTGCCTTCCACAGATACCTGCTTGATAAGGTTTGGGACTACCCCCAAACAGGGCAAGAACAATTGATTTGGCATCATTTTAATTCCAAAAAAAAAACAAGAACAATTCTGAGCAACATCAAATGGGTGGGGGTTGTTGATGGAACTGATCAAGTCAAAAGGGGAAGGTATGGTAGTTTGGATTTATGGAGGGGAAGGGCTGGGGGGAGAAAATTTAGAGAAGGAATTGACAGGATTTTGTCCAGTGGACAACTATCAATCCCACAATGGTGGCCTGATTGGGTAAATCCTTGATAAGCCCACTTATTGAGCAGACTTATTGAGATGGTGGTAGATGATCTGCTGCATGTAGGGCATAATTGAAGTGTGCAGACTGTGTGCAGGGATGCAGGGCTTTGCTCAGGGATTGTAAAAAAACACATTTCCTTGTGTAAAATTTAAAATATAAACAACACCTCAGTTTTGACTGAAATTTATGTGTGAAAACCATATGTGACAACACATGTGAAATATTAACTTGGCCAAAAATGTGCCATAGTGGTGCCATGACCTTTTTGGTCATTTTTGTTCAATTATTTAAAATATGAAGGAGTAAGAACTCAAGGGTGGGGTCAGTGATCAGTGACCCTACCTAATTTTGGGTGGGGAATCCATTTTTGTAATAATATTTAGGGGTTTTTTTTACTCCATTTTCAGTTTATTAATTATCTTGTTGTTTATTGTATTTTTGTTAATTTATTTTATTTTTGTCTACTTTGACAGGTTGCTCTGTGTAAGTAGCAAGCTGACAGAGAAAGGTGGAAAATGAAGAGCCAAAATTATTTTTCAATTTAGCAGTATTTCATGTGAATACCAAGGCAATAATTGAGATAAAAGTAAGGCTAGTAAATTTTAAATGAAAAAAATAACAAATAATATCCACTTTTGAATTTCTTGGGGTAGAAAGGGCAAGATATACATTCCCAGGAAAGAAATATTCTGGTCTTGATGGGAAATTTTAGGGAATAGCTGATGGGTGGGTTGCAGTGCCAGCAAGTGGAAAAAATTGTGGCTCATTTATTGGGACAAAAGGAGGAAACACAAGATGGTGAAATAAATTTGTTGAATGTGGCACTATTGAGTGAGGAAAAGTGAGGATTCAGGCCTTGGGAACAAATTAGGAAACATTGGAGAGAGAGAGTACATGGTGTGAGGCACAGTGATTAGGGCAAGAACAAAAACAAGTGGTTATAGGTTTCAAGCGCAGTTGGTTGCGTCCAGGGGATCATTAGAAGCAGACGTGTAGAAAGAAGGAGAAAAGAGACATCTAGAATGCAGTACCAGCGAGTCGGGACGATTGATGGCTCGGGTCTTGGGACCACGGGAGGAGACACAAGATGGTGAGACGAAGTGCGTGGTTTGGGTACGATGATGAAGGCAAGAAGGACCACGAGCGAGGAAAACAAAAGAAGAGAGTGTAACGTGACTGTTAGCCAGTATTGAGTACAAGCTCTACGGTAAACCTGATGATAGGGAATGGAACGAGGTTCGAGGTATCGCGAGTCAGACTCAGAGTTACGTCGACGTGCGATCTCCAGCTGATCGTGTCTTTGGTTGGCGTCGGGACCCCGCCAATACGTTGATCCCTGCTGCCCAGGTACTCCTCCTCATTTTTTTCACTCTCGTGGTTTCACTATCGTCAATTAATATGGAGCAGAGTAAAAATCAGAATCCAAACCAGAAGTAAGGTAGGTTATTCCAGACATGTCGTGTCTTTCCCGGTTTTCTTCAAATTCCTTCATTCACTCATGAAAGCATCTGTATGAAAATAGTAACCGGAATTTCGCTAGTCAAGTAGGCTGGGCTGCCGAATCAGAATCTAGCTTGTAGCCAAGGGCCTTGGCGGTATTTCTCCTTGAGAGCTTTTTTTCCTTATTTCTGTTTTGCAATACCGATCTCTCAAAACAAGCCGGCGCAACAAGCGTGATGGTATGAGCTTCCATCTCGCATTCATTGACGCCTTCTCACAATTAAATTTAGCGTCAATTCACAGCGTGGAGGGGGTAGGCTGTTTGTGTGAGAATAAATAATCACTTTGAATTGCGCAGTAGCATGCTACTCAAAGGCTCTAGGCGAAATTAAAACAACTCCGATCGAAATCAAGAATTCTGGAAAATCGGGAAACACCGGGTTGCCCGCTAGTTGAATGCGACGGGGGCTTGAATAATGAAAGGTAGGAGTGGCTGTTTGCATTGGTCATTAAGATGCATCCAGCGCAACGTAATTGGGGTGCGTCAGCAGATAAGAAGCGGTCTCACTTGGATTACCATCCCCATCCCCAGCCCAGTCCACCATAACCGTATCCGCCCCAGCCATATCCGCCCCAGCCATATCCTGGGCCCCAAAGCCATTTGGCACTTTGGGTCGCCTGTCCGGCCTGGGTCGCCTGTCCAGCCTGGGTCGTCGCCGTTGTGGCAGTGGTCGCCCTGTCGGAAATGGAACTGTCAGGTGGTGTAAGAGGCTTTTGTGGAGCAACGGTATCACCTACTGGGCTGCAGTCGCTTGGCTGGCGGGCAGGGCAAGGGCACCTGTAGATCAAATAATGTCATCATGATTATTGCGTTCACCTTTGGCCTGATCGGCCTAGTAAAGCCGAACATGGCTCGTCCTGTTCTTCAACTTGGGACTCACCTGTGCAAACCGCAAGAGCAGCAGCAACGACGGTGAATCGCATGATGAATTGGTTGAGTTAGGTAAAGAGTTGTTGGCGGTGGAAAAGCCTTGAACCTGTCAAACGCGGAAGAGTGATTATGTGAAGTGATCGGCGTCGAAAGCAGAAGTGAGGTGCAATGAAGAACAAATCTGCCAGAGGCGCCTCAACTGATCCTTTTATGGCTTCCGGCAATAGCGAGCATAGCGTGTAGGAGTGCCATCGTCATCACCGGTATTAACCGATCAGTGTTCACCTTCGCTGTGTCTAATTTCTTACTTTGTCTCTCACAAGACATGTTTGTTGCTTTCACGTTGTTCATCCACAACGCTCATGTGACTCATGCTTCCCGAAATGGAATTTCGGAAAAATTAAGCGATGCTTGAAGTTGCCAGCAAAAGCGAGGGTGTTCCCGATTTGGACGTGCAAGCATCCATGCGAGCTGTCCGTTTAGGTTCCTGAATGACTGTGGATTTCGTCCTATCGCTATTTTCCCTCGCTTGCGCTATTTGGCGATGCTGTCAGAACCGGAATGCCAAGGAGCGTCACATAGAACCCCCCGTTAACGAGATAGAAATTCCCCCAAGGGAAGAATTGAATTATTGTTAGGTCGGAGGCATGATTTATACATACTGTAAATACATATTAGGGCGTATCAAAGTTCACCAAACCCGCCATTAGAAACCCGCCATTTTTTTTGCAAAACCCGCAATTTTTAATGGCGGGTTTCTGAAATACACATACCCCCTAACTGGTGTATTTCAAAATGGTGTGTTTCATGGAAATTGTGGGTTTCAAACATCTAACCCACCATTATCATCCATCCACCATCCATCACATGCAAAACACCCATCCACACCTCCACCTCAGCAAATCCATACTGATTCCATCTCCATCGCATCACACACATCTCATCTCCATTGCTTCACATCTCTATCACTTCACTCACATCACACACATGCCATCATCATCTCATCACCCATCCAGACCTGCACCTCAGCAAATCCATACTGATTCCATCTCCATTGCATCACACACATCTCATCTCCATTGCTTCACATCTCCATTGCTCCACATCTCCATTGCTTCACTCACATCACACACATCCCATCATCATCTTTCACAACATGTCCAATTAAACTTCCCAGCAGCAACTTGAAAATGCATAAAAGCTGACTGAACTTTTTTTATTATTTGACTCTGATTCAGACTCCAATTCTGACTCTGATTTGGAATCAACTTGGTTAGCTTTGAATTCTCTATTGGAGAAGCAATACATGGTTCCAAGAAGACACACTCTCCACAACCCTATGTATGAAAGGCAAAAGCTTCATCTCCACCCCAACTTAAGCTTCCAGCAACTGTTCCAAACTCTATTGCCTTCATTCATGAAAATTTTGGAAATGATTGAAGACCACCAAATCTTCCAGAAAAATTCTCAGAACCCTCAACGCAATCCAGCTATCAAGCTGGCTGTTGCTCTTTGTAGGTGGGATCAAATGGAAATGGAGCAGCAATTCATCCATCAGAAAATCTATTCTCAGTTGGTTATGGAACCATTGACTTATATACCAAACGAGTCATGATTGCTATCCTATCTTTCCTTCACTTGGTCCTTTGTTGGCCAACTAAAGAAGAACGCAAGGAAATATCTCAAGTAATGGAGACTGAAGGCTTTCCTGGTTGCATTGGTTTTGTTGATGGAACCACCATCCCCGTGAGTAAAAAACCCAAGATAGATGGCAACCAATACTTTGATTGAAAAAAAGGCAATTGATTCATTTCTTTTCCAATGACTTTGATAAAAATTTTGATCACACACTGACCAAATATGTTGCATCTATGTTTTTAGATACTCCATGGCCCTACAAATTGTTTGTGATAACAACAAGAAGTTCATATCCCTCGATGCTGGCCTTCCAGGTTCTTTTCATGATTCATGTGCTTTCAATTGGATGCGGATTTCCTAATAGCCAGAGAACTACTTTGACCAAGATCAATACCTTCTGGCCAATTCAGCTTATGCTTGTGGGAAATATGTGGTTCCAGCATACGGCAATGTTTCATCCAATGATCAAGCCAAAACTGATTTCAACTATCATCTGGCCCAAGCACAAGTTTGGATTGAGCACGCCATAGGAATCCTGAAAGGAAGATGGGCCAGCTCAAGGGAAATGTGAAACCAGCTTCATAATTCCAAAGAAATAAAGAGCCTCATCAACTGGATTATCAGTTGTGTAATCCTTCACAACATTATTGCCAACATCAAAGATGAATGGGATGAAATCTTTGAGGAAGATATTCCCAATCCTGCTCAAGTCATCCCGGTCTCATCTTCTACCTCATCTGCCACCATGAGAGAGCAGATTCTACCTCTCACAATTTCCCACTTTGATGAGTAGCATTTCTTTTAAAAATAGTTGAAATATCACATTTGGTTTTGGTTGTTCAACCAAAAAATCCAAGGCTGACTCCCTTTTTTTTATTCTTTTTTTTTTGGTGGACTTTGAGAAAAACCAAAACTTCCAATCCACCCACCTCAACCCACCAAACCAACAGTCCACCTTCACTGGTCCACTCCTTCCTTCTCCTCACCAAACATCCTCACCCACCACCTCCAACTCACCCACCACCTCCACCTCACCCATCACCTTGACCTCACCATCAGCTCCACCTCACCAACCACCACCACCCCACCATCACCAACACCTCACCAACAACCAACACCTCACTATCATCACCACCTCACCAACCACCACCACCTCACCCACCACCACCACCTCACCTCACCTCACTCAGGGCCTCCCCTCCTCCTTTTGTTGGCAACCCTGGTGAGCCCACTCCCCCCTCTTCCTCTTCCTTCCCCTCACTGGTTGCTAATCCTTTGATCATTCAACCTTTAGGTCCCCCCTGACCACCTTGCTCATGCACCCTGGTAAGCCCTTCCCTCGTTGTACTCCTCTTCCTCCTCTTCCTCCTCTTTGTCCTCTTTGTCCTCTTCCTCCTCTCCCTTCCCCTGCAATTGCTTGCAATTGATTGTTGGATAAATTTGGAATTAATTTGCAATCAATTTGCAATTGATGTGCAATCAATTTGCAATTGATTTGCAATCAATTTGCAATTGATTTGCAATCAATTTGCAATTGATGTGCAATCAATTTGCAATTGATTTGCAATCAATTTGCAATTGATTTGCAATCAATTTGCAATTGATGTGCAATCAATTTGCAATTGATTTGCAATCAATTTGCAATTGATGTGCAATCAATTTGCAATTGATTTGCAATCAATTTGCAATTGATTTGCAATCAATTTGCAATTGATGTGCAATCAATTTGCAATTGATTTGCAATCAATTTGCAATTGATGTGCAATCAATTTGCAATTGATTTGCAATCAATTTGCAATTGATGTGCAATCAATTTGCAATTGATTTGCAATCAATTTGCAATTGATGTGCAATCAATTTGCAATTGATTTGCAATCAATTTGCAATTGATGTGCAATCAATTTGCAATTGATTTGCAATCAATTTGCAATTGATGTGCAATCAATTTGCAATTGATTTGCAATCAATTTGCAATTGATGTGCAATCAATTTGCAATTGATTTGCAATCAATTTGCAATTGATTTGCAATCAATTTGCAATTGATGTGCAATCAATTTGCAATTGATTTGCAATCAATTTGCAATTGATGTGCAATCAATTTGCAATTGATTTGCAATCAATTTGCAATTGATGTGCAATCAATTTGCAATTGATTTGCAATCAATTTGCAATTGATGTGCAATCAATTTGCAATTGATTTGCAATCAATTTGCAATTGATGTGCAATCAATTTGCAATTGATTTGCAATCAATTTGCAATTGATGTGCAATCAATTTGCAATTGATTTGCAATCAATTTGCAATTGATGTGCAATCAATTTGCAATTGATTTGCAATCAATTTGCAATTGATGTGCAATCAATTTGCAATTGATTTGCAATCAATTTGCAATTGATTTGCAATCAATTTGCAATTGATTTGCAATCAATTTGCAATTGATTTGCAATCAATTTGCAATTGATTTGCAATCAATTTGCAATTGATTTGCAATCAATTTGCAATTGATTTGCAATCAATTTGCAATTGATTTGCAATCAATTTGCAATTGATTTGCAATCAATTTGCAATTGATTTGCAATCAATTTGCAATTGATTTGCAATCAATTTGCAATTGATTTGCAATCAATTTGCAATTGATTTGCAATCAATTTGCAATTGATTTGCAATCAATTTGAAATTGATTTGCAATCAATTTGCAATTGATTTGCAATCAATTTGCAATTGATTTGCAATCAATTTGAAATTGATTTGCAATCACTTTGCAATTGATTTGCAATCAATTTGAAATTGATTTGCAATCACTTTGCAATTGATTTGCAATCACTTGGCAATTGATTTGCAATCAATTTGCAATTGATTCGCAATCACTTTTTTTGGGGGGGGGTTTCAGCTTTGACTGGTATTGTGTTTGATTTTTCCAATTGCCACTCTCTCATTTCTATAATCAAATTTTTCCCATTGAATAAACTTTCTGAGCAAGAAATTAATGAAACCAACTTGGTCACAACATTCCTTCACCAATCAAAAAAGTTTTTCAACACAGTTGGTCCCTCACAATCTTGGGGTGGGAAAATTTGGGCAATTGGATGGTGAAAATTGATGCAACCTTCTGAGCTTTCCGGATGGTATTTGAAGACAGCAACTATTTAATCTTCCCACAAGGATTTTAAACTTTTGAACCTTAGTTCTAACAAGGTATTGCAAATTCTAGGTCAAATGTTCCAAAAATTAGCCAGACTGGCATAAAATTCCAACAGAGAAACCAAACTGTTAAACAAAAACCCCTCTTTCTCTTCATTGGAATATGTATCCCTGCTCACTCCTTTTGACTGCGCCCCTCACATCACCTTCACCTTCAACTTGTTCTAAAGCCCTCCACATATTGAGAAAGGGGATGTCTCATGCTTTCCTTTTTAATTGTTGTTACAACAAAAAAATCCAATGGAAAACTTATCAACAACAAGGACACATATCAAGTATCTGATGGCAAATTCGTCTTTCCTGACTTGGGATTTGGAATTTATTTCAAATAAAAAGTTATTTTAAAAATGGTTTGGGCAGCAAACAAGTACAAGCACTGTAATTTTCCTGCTTTTGACACTTCCACCCATACTAGGATTGCCATGTCTTTTCAAATTAACAAGACCACTCTAAACACTTGCCAAGACTTCAAAAGTGGTCAAATATATTCAAGACCAAAAAATTTAAATAAAAATAAAAAATGTTTTTTCATTGACAGGGTTAAAAAAGGGCTCAAACATTGTTGTATTTGAAAATATTTTTTTTGTTTTTATTTTTGAAATTTTTATCAAAGAAAAAATTTTACAAGCCAAGAAATTGAGTAATTTCTTTTATTTCATCCACAGTTCTACTGCTGCCAATACAGGCCATGGCTACAGATAACCTATCTCTTATTTCTTTAGCTAGCCTTTCCCTCTCCTTTTCCAGTAGATCTAGCTGTTGATCCTTCTCCTTTTCCTCTTTTTGAAACTCCAGCTCAGCCTTTTCCATTTGCCACTCAGCATCCAACCTTTTTTTGTTGAGAAAAACTCTCAGCATTTTTCTTTTGAAAATCCACAGCCACTTGATGATCCCACTTCTCCTTTTAAAATTGAATTTTTTTGGATTCAATTTGCAATTTCACTGTTTTTTGAAGGCGGGGAATAGCAATGAGCTTGATTTTGAAAGCAAGGAGAATTGATCAATGCACTGACTTGAAACTGACTTCTCCATGATATCCTCAAAGCCAGAAAAACTTTAAGTGTTTCTCCTCTTTTGACAACTATTGGGGTTGATGTTGATTGAATTGGAGGCCTTTTGCTTTCCCTTTGCCAAGGAGGTTTGTGTGAGAAGGGTGTGACTCTCATTGAAAGGGGATGTGGGAGGCCCCATTGGCTTGAGTTTTTGGCATTCAGGAACAGATGAGCCTGTTTTTTTACAATCTAAATCAGTCAGGATTAACCAGACAGAAGGGAAAAGAACATTGTTCCTTACTTGACCAGATTTTGATGGCAATGGTGATACAAGAATAATGTCCTCCTCATTGGACAAGGTGTTGAGGTCTTCCACTCCAGGAAGAGAGCACTCCATGGAAGGAAGTGAGGGCTCCAAGGAAGGGCGTGTCAATGCTGATTTAGACATGATCAGAGCTGGTTGTATTGGAATATTCTCCTCCACATCTGATTGGGACCACTCATAGTTTTTGGTGGGATCATCATTGCTAGGCTGAGAATCCACAGCCAAGTCCTCAGTGTCAATCAAATTGGATTTTTGGGCATAAAAAGCAGCTAAAGGGATGATATTGGCCTTATCTCCAAAGATTTCATCCATTTGAACATAGAAAGGACAAATGGAGTCCAACTTATTAACCACCAAGGTGATTACTATGGCTTTATCAGAGTTGGTGATGCCAAAGCCAGTGGAGATTGACATTGAGTGGTCCCTTTTGTAATTGGATCAATATTTCTTGAATTGCTCCCACATCTGTTTGGATGAAAGATCCAGCCTGCGTTTGGTTTTAATTTTGAGTTCATTGGCCATAAGGAGATAACCATTAACCTTAGATGATGGAGGTTGGCCAACTCCTCTTTCATTTTCCAATCCAAAGCAAGGATTGCAGTTGGATTTAATTTTGAGCCAGTATACCAGGATGATGTGATTGGCTCTTTTGAGCTGACTGGAACCTTTGGAAGCTGACGGGGGGATTGTTGGATGCTGATTTCCCGGGGGATGTTTGCTGTTGTTGAGTGGACTTGCAGGGGGAGTTTTGCTGAGGGGCCATTTAAATAGAGTTAGAGGGATAAGGGGATGAAGCAATCAAGTGATGAAGCAATGTGATGAAGCAAAAAATGAAAGTTAGGATGTGATTAAAAGGGGGAATGAAGTGATGAAGCAATGAAGCAATGAAGGTATGAAGTGATGAAGCAAGGAGAGTGATGAATGGATCAAGTGATGAAGAAATGAGAGTGATGAAGCAATGAGAGGATGGATTTGATGAAAGCAAGAGTGTGATGAGAGTGATGAAGTGAGGTGAGAGAAATGAAGTGATGGGGGGATGAAAGTGATGAAGCAAAGAGGATATAAATAGATGAGAGTGATGAAGTGATGAGAGCAATGAAAATAAAATTTTTCAGATGAGGTTGGAGGTACAATTTTTCAAATGAGGTTGGAGGTGAAACAAGGGGTGAGGATGTGGAATGGCATGTGGTTGAGGAAGTGAAAGCCTTTAAATAATTTGTTTGAATGGAACCATTTATTTTGAGGTAACTTTGACACGTCTGATGTAAAATAAGTGGGTTTTTTTGATTTTTAATGGCAGGTTTGAAATTGCCAATTTGGGTTGGAACCTGCCATTAAAAAATGGTGGGTTTGCTTAACTTTGATATGCCCTATTTTTATGGTTTTTGAGAACAATAAGTGCATATTACTATCTATATATCTATGTTGTTGGAAATTTCAATTATTTGATATTTTAACTTGTTAAATCCATGGTAATTTGATTTATGCTGTTTTATATAAGTTATGTTCTTAACCTTCCTCCCCAACAACCATACCAATTTTCACTAGCCATCCACCAAAAAAGAAAATCCAAGAAAACCAACAGGGTCATTGCAATGGAAAAACAGAATAAAGGAAAAAAAATGCAAGTGTCTGCAAGATGAACAACTCCAAGGAAACCTCATCAAAAGTACTGTAAGAGAAACAGAGGCAATCAAAAATTAGTATTGGATTGATCATCAAAAAACCGGGTTCTGCTGGCCAGGAGAGAGACAAAGACTCATGGGGGGTGTATGAATCTTTGTGCCACCACACACTACCCCCCTGTTACTTGCCAAAATTTATGCTCCAAGAGCCCCACAGTGCAAGCAAAGGACTCTACTTTTTGCCATCCCAAAGCCTTCATGAAGAAATCCTCCAGTTTTTCCATTGGATAACCCAGTCCACACAGACCTTCTTACAAAAAATCAGTTTATTAATTGTATGAAATTCCCACTTCATGTTTTGGTGATGATTCCAGATGTAACAGTCACTGCTGATGTTGATGGCCAAATTTTTTTCCAAGAGGAGAACAGGCGGGTTCAGAGAGAATAGAGAGCCAAGTAAGGAGGAGATCCACATGGTGTCCTTGGATGCAAATGATAAGGCCATGTATTTGTCCTGGCAGGTAGACTTTGCCACACACATCTGCCTCTTAGAGGCCCATGAGATGGAACAATTCCACAGCATGGTGATAAAACAATGCACAGACTGCACGCCCTTGCCACCCCAATTTGCATTGGTAAACGTCCAGGGACAGTTGGGTAGGGCAGTCCCCGCAGCTATAATGGGCAAGGAGTATGCAGCGGTATGACAGAGGTAGGAGATGAGGTGTTTCAGCGCCTTCCAATGATAAAGTTCTGGGATCATCAAGAAATGGCCAGAAAATTTACAGCAAAAGCAATGTCAGGCCAAGTAGCAGTTGAAAAATATAGGATTGCCCCAATCCAAGCCATATAGTCTAGATCCATCACCAGGCTGGGGTTTTACTGAAGATATCCAGAGACCAGAGGCTCCCTGGCACCTATTTGGGAGGGGGAGAGGCCAATAATCTTGGCAATCAGAATTGGCTGATCCAGACAAAAACCACCATAAAACTTCCTGACCCTGAGACCAACAATGCTCACCAGCTGAGGGTCCCATTTCAAATCAAAAAAAGTCAACAGCTTCCCCCATAAGGAGGCTAGGAAGGTGACAGAAGATGCCATAAACACACCATTTTCAACATGAATCCAAAGGAATGACTTTCCATCAGGACCATTGTAGGTATAGGCTGATTGGTCTTCAAGGATTGATCAAAAACCAATCCAACGCAGGCGTTCCTTCAGATACATCCACCAGCAGCAGCCAGCCTGTTTTGTACTGTAAAGCGCCTTCTTCAGCTGCAGAGAATGTCCTGGGGGTACAATCAAGCCTTGTGGGGGTTCCATGTAAACAATGTGATCAACTTGTGAATTCAAGAAAGCACTCTTGACATTGAACAATGAAACCGGACATAGAAAATAGGGAGCAAAGGCTGGAGAATGTTGGGGTGGGGGCAAAAGTCCCTTTTAAATTCCCACTGTCCACCTGCTTGAAACCTTGAGCCACAATACGGGACTTACAGCTCAAAACCTCCCCATCCTGTCTCATTTTGAGCACGTAAATGTATCTGCAACCCAGTACCTCCATGGATGGGTCCCTTTTTACAAAATCCCAGACATTGAGGTCTTCCATCATCTGCAGTTACTCCCTGTTTGCTAGGTCCCACTGGGGCCAGTCTGATAACCCTTTTGCACTGGGGTAGCTGGTAGGAGCATTCAAGAAGTGATGTGATCCAGCCGCAATGGCACTAATCACAGCATCCTGTATCTCCATCTCCTTCAGAAGGGCGAAATTGCCCGGCTCCTTGACAGCAATCACATCAGCCAAAGCATTAATCAAGGTAGAGGTGTTAAAGCTGAAAGGAATGTCATTCTCATCAAAAAAAACCAAGGCCACCCTCACAAACTTGTTAGACCAAGGTTCCCAGAGGAGCCAGCCATGAAAATTGTTGGAGAGCCCAACACGGGCCAAAGCGTGAGCTTGCAGCATGAATTTCTTGGAGTGAAGTGGATTGTGTAAGTATGCCCTGCATCCAAAGACCCTGATCATTGTCCCATAGGGGGCCTTGCAAAACAACAGCTTTTGAGGGGTCACAGTAGTGTCAGCATGGATCAGTCTGTTATAAATAAAGGATGCTTTCCGGAAGGCCAAGTCCCATAAAGTAACAGGTACCCTTGCATGTATCAGGAATTTTCTGGCCATATCCAAAAGAGTCCAATTGGTCCTCTTCACATTGGCATTTTGATGGTGCTTGTAGGGTATGCTGAGCTCATTTTTTTTGTTTTCCTCATTCAGAAAAGAGTTTAACTCCTTTGACGTGAATTCTCCTCCATTGTCCAACTGCAGAAATTTCACTTTGTAACCCAAGTCCCTCTCAAAAGACAGGATGATCTCCTGGAGCCTCACTGCAGCCAGTTTCTTACTAGAAATACAAACAGCATGGACATACCGGGAAAAAGGTCAACAAAAACTAGCCCAAAAATGCTGCCATCCATACCAGTGGGAAACGGCTCAACAAGGTTTACCGCAACAACATTTCCAGTGGCAGAGAACAGCCCCCTTGATTCCAAGGTGACTGGCTGGTGGGTGCTTTTTGCTAACAAACACAAAGGGCATTTCAGATTTGCTTGGAGAAGGCATTTCTCAGGGAATCCAGAGACTTGCATATGTGTAATAGTGTTATTGAGGCTCTGGATGCTCACATGGCCCAGAAAACAGTGCCACAGCTTAGATTCAATGGAGAACAGCTTTGAATTGCTAGATTGAGAACCAAAACATAGCAGAGGGAGAAACCAATGTTTTTTATGCTTGGCACAGTGAAACACAAAATCATCTTGGTGTAGGTGATAGGAACTGCCAGAGAAAGAAGCCTGTCCATCCAAATCATCAAAAAGTCAAACATAAATGACAGAACTGGATATCTTTGTCAAATAAAGGACATTGGAGAGTTTCAAGTCACCAAATGGAGTTGGAAGAACAGAATCTCCTATTCAATCTGCCCTGGATTGCTCTGCTGAAGCCACAGAGATGATGAAGTCAACCAGCCGCACATTGGTGCAGAGAGAGCAGCCGGAAATTACATGGTGTGTGGCACCACTGTTGATGAGCACCTCCTCCATATTCAAAGGGGCCAAAGAGAGCTCCTCCACAGCCACCTTCTGGGTGATTAGCCCTCCAGAAAGGGTGGTTTATTTCTGCAGTTTCCAGGAAGGATTATCCAGGGGCAGTAAGTTTGAATTCAATCTGGGACAGTTGGAGGCCCAGTGTCCCCACTCCCAACACACATTACACGTGAATTCCGCAATCAAACATTGCTTCTCCCAGGGATCTGGAGTGCCTGTCCCCACAGGATCATTTATCTGAGCAGGGGTTGGCCATGTTGACACATTCTGCTTTCCCAAGTACTTGCCATATCAAGCCTTCTTCCTTGGCATGGATGAGAAAGCCATGGTGGTAGGCACCTGGTTCCCCCCAAGAGCATGGAACATTAAGGTGGTAAGTCTGTTGAGGGTAAACCCCCACAGCCTGGCTTCCAGGTCTAGCAGGTGATTTTTCATCAAAAAATGATGTCCCTCCAAAGCCAACTAGTCAGCCAACAGTGTGTTGATGGCTGCTGACTTGGAGAGAATCAAAGACCAATTTGTTTGCAAGAAACAATTCTTGAGTCACATGTATGCCGCATAGTCCCCCATTACCATAATCAAGGATCTCAAAAGAGGATAAATGTAGTATTAAATAAGTAGGAAGACACCGGTGGATGTTGCCCCATCAAAAGCTGACCGGTCCATGGAAATGTAGTTGGTTGTCATTGTTTTCTGGCCAACCACTTCAGGCAACACTGCGGACCAGGCTGGATAGTTGCTACCATCAACAAGGAGAACACCATGGATCTATTTAGCCTTTTGGATCCAGCAAAGGTGGTCCTGTACCATGGATGAGGATGCTGGTGAAACAAGCAAGAATTTTTCCAGCATTATGCGGACAAGGTTACTGTCCAGAGAGGCCAGTTGGTCCTCAGTGCTCAAGATTTCCGCAGGTTTTGCTTCAGTAGGGTTATCCCCAGTGGCCAGAAGCAATCCATCACTGGTGGCGGAAGGGCCCACATGATGGAAAGGCTCCATGGCAGGCATTGATTGGTTGCCTTGAATGGTCCAGGGGCTATGGAAGTTAGAGGACAAGTCAGAATAGAAGGAGGATAAGGCCAAGGACAGTGATGAATTCCAGGAAGGCTGAGAGGAAGGTTTCCATGCACTCCGCTGCCTGGAAGAAATTTTGGATTGGTCAGGCTCCAAATTAGGAGGATTAAACATAAAGTTATAGTTCTAGTTGGTAGCCACAGAGAATTCTGGGGGTATAGTACAAATTGGAGAAGAATTAGGTCTGTCTCAATAAACCACACAGTGGTGATAGGATTTCAAGATAAAAATTATTCAGAGAATTATGATTATCATAATTTGCACAGGCTCATAACCTTTTAACAAGATAGAAATTCCCCCAGGGGAAGAATTGAATTATTTCTAGGTTGGAGGCATGATTTATACATATTTTAAATACATATTTTCATGGTTGTTGAGAACAATTAGTCCATATTACTATTTATATATCTATGTTGTTGGAAATGTTGATTATTTGATATTTTAACTCGTTAAATCCATGGTGATTTGATTTATGCTGTTTTATATCAATTATTTTCTTAAACCCCCCCCAAAAAAAAATCAATCAATCAATAAACACCACCAAATTCCTGCGGTGTCAACCACATGACAAAAGGTGTGGAGGACCCAGTCTATGGGGCACTTTAAAATGACAAGCATGTCAGCCAATCAAAAAGAAAAGAGGTGCAGGGAATCAACCTGAGATACCCGGGCTTTTGCAATTTGGACCAGGAAGCACCAGCAAACCTCAAGATGGGAAGAACCAGTACTACTGGGCACACACCTAGTGGAGCATGTGATCCTGTACTGAATCAAGAGAAGTGAAGAGAATGAATATACCAATAATTCAAGCTTATGGAGTAAAAGAATGAAAGCATAAAATGAAACCAATTCTATCACTATTGAGTGAATAAGCTCCCTGCTCCTTCAGGTAATTGATCTTTGAAAAAAAACTCAAACTTTCCTAAAAAAAAAAAAACACACCATATTTCCAACACAATTGAATACTTTTATACTCTTCTGATTTTTCTCTTCATTATGAAAGATCAAGTTGACCTCAAAATCAGAAGTAATGACTTGGATAGAAAGTATTTGTCATGATGGAGTGTAATTTAGTTGAGATTTGCTGAAATTTTGACAACCACTTTAAATATCCTTGGACTTTATTGTAAGAGTGATACCCTGGGTAGGAGAAAAAGTTATTCTTGGGCCACTTTATGAGCCAGTTGAACCCACTAAGTTTATGAATTACATCAAGTTTACTGGATTCCTGCCCCTGCCAAGTTGCATCACAATTTATTCAACAGTAAAAATACAAGAAAATGGTCAAATGGTAGTTCATAGATGTGGTTTCCAGGAATAAAATCACTTTTTTTTATCTTTCAGCTCCTCTGCATACCAAAAAATAATTGTGAACCCATATAATTGATCTTGTTTATAGGAAATAAACACTGTTAAGATAAAAAATATGATTATTTTAGTTTGTCTCAATCTTATCTCTCATACTAGGGTGTTTTTATCAAGCATGCATGCTTTTGGGCTTCAATGATATAAATATAAATCTATCTGGAAATTATATTTGGGAAAATTTTAAATTTGAAACCTCACAACCCTGTTAGAACTTGAGAATCTCAGGCATGGACCAACTCATTAAATCAATAAATCCACTCCCCGTCAATCCAGCACACCACATACTTCATGACCGGTAAAAACCTCAGCCTCTGCTCAGACATTATGACATCATAAGAGCACAGACAATACCAACTGAGACCACAGCAATGTATGACAAATGAATGCCCCTGTTTCTATGAACTATTGTGTACTCAAGGGAAATGGTGCACACACAGTAGTGTTTCCCCCATTGCTTCTAAAAATCACCATGGGGGAATTACTCTTGTAAGTCAACGTCACCTGAGCCCTATGTGTTGCATAAACTACTAACCTTAGTCTCCATTGCCTGTGTTTGTGTTTACACACAATGTAGATAGGTGACCTTATCCTTGAAGCAGTCCAATCTAGTTGAGAACTTAGATTGGTTCCTTCCCTTTTTTTTCCAGCTTTCAGTTGTGATTCATAAAAAAAATTCAGTGCAATTAATTGCTTCTAACAATCAACATGGGGGAATCACTATATAGTGATTCCTATAATATATTATAGGTACCCTTATCCTTGAAGCAGTCTGATCTAGTTGAGAACTTAGATTTCAACCTTCCCTTATTTTTTTCAGGTTTACCCTTATATTGAAGTGGTACAATCTAGTTGATAAATTAAATTGCTGCTTCCCCTTATTTTTTTAAGTGTTCCCATCCTAAAATTCCTATTGTAGTGAGAGAAAACAATCCCACCAACCATTTCTCCAGTCAACCAATCCCCAGTCTCCAGCCCTGCCCCCAATGCCTCCACCAGTAATGTCCACAAGTCCTTTCAACCCTGCCTTTACCACTCAGCAATTCCATTGGAAACCCAAAATTGAATCCTCCATCCCTGGCCCCAAACTCACCAAGAAATAACTGCAAGTCAACCAAGAAATACTCAATCTATTATCTAAAGTTAACATCTCTAACAAACTCACTGACCTTAAATACTTTTCCCGGTCTCAAACAATTGCCATCTCTTTGAGATCCATCAACCTTGAAAAAATATCACATTGGATTCACCTACCTCTGAGATATTCTCTCCCATGTATCAAAATTCCATTAAAAGGCTTCTCAGCTCCTTGCAATTCATCAAAATAGATTTGTAAAATTTCTCTTGTCTCAACTCCAAAGCTCTATCTTCCCCAGAACTAGCCTCCTGAAAGAATCTTTCTGCAATCTAGTCCACCCTAAAGGAGTTCCATACTAAACACACCAGAAGGAACCTATTTGACCTCAACAAACAACTAAACTCACTAAAGCAAGGACCTATTACAACCATAAGAGAGCACCTAGATAGGTTTGAAATGATTAAGTCAAAAATTTTACAAGCAGGAGGAGAAATTGACAAGGATTCTGGTTTGGTCTACACCCTACTCAAATCCATACACCCCAGATTCAACAGCAAAAAACAGTCCATCACCAGATTTGTGAATCCCTTAAGGTAAAACAAGGTATTTGAAGAACTCCTTAAGACTCATAAATTTGCCCTTTTCCTGTCAGGCACCGCGGTAACTGAAGAAGCAAATTCCAGAAATCCAAAAATTGTCAAAAATGCACTAAAGACCAATGCTTTGGACCTCATCCCTTCAACCTATTTCACACCAAGAACAAGGCCAGCTGAAGGGCCTGGATAGAAAAGAAAATAATCCAGGTTCTATGGGGAGGAGACCTACCAGATTGGTTCAGATCCAAGCCCACACCCACCTCACAAGCAAATTTGGCTACTGTCCTTGAGTTCCCACTGTCCTTGAGTTCCCAGTGCCTGGAAAGCCAATCTGCTATGGTAAAAATGAAACAAGAGAGGACACAGTTATCTTTGACACCAGAGGAACCCAGCACATTTTTAATGATGTAGACGTTTTCAAACCAGAAACTCTTTGTGTCAAAAAATTAAGTCTCAAACTGAAACTAGCCAGGGGAGGAGTTACGTTGCCAGTCCAAGGAGTCAGAAGAGTAACAATTGAGGGCCACAAAAACCATAGAATGGTGTTTGAGAACGCCCTTTATGTGCCACAGCTGTCAAAGAATCTTATGGCGGGCTGTATTCTTCTTCAAGACAATATCAAAATAGTCAAATCAGGTGCTACTGTAGATTTGAAAGACCAAGATAATACTATACTTTGAGGAAGTTTCAGTAATAACCTGATGGAATTCAAAATTTTACCCAAGGTGAGAAAATTCCATGCACTTCAAACCAAATTTTGAATCAATGCTGAGAAAATGCACAATTAATTTGCCCACATCAACCCAGACTTCCAGAATTGGATTACCACGGCTGGAACACTTAAATTGTCTCCCATTAAACCTTTTTATTGTGATACTTGTAAAATTTCCAAAAACCATAGAATTCCTCCCAACAGAGATTGAAGACAAAGCAGTTGGCTGTTGGAAAGTTTTCACTTAGATCTAAGTGGGATCATCCATAAAGACTGTATCTATTCATATTATTCACTCTTTACCAAAGATTTCACCCATTACTGCACAGGTTATCTGTTGTTATCTAAATCTAAGTACAACATTCTGGAATGAATTAAATTTTATATATCCAAATCTGAGCAGCAATCAAGAGCTAACTTATTGATCTAACCATAGATGGTGGAACTGAGTTTAAAAACACAGAGTTTTTCAGTCATGTCAAAACCCTTGGCATCAACACTTGAGTAACTTCTCCATACAAACCTGAACAAAATGGTGTTGAAAAAAGGAGCAATTGCACAATTGTTGAGAGGGCCAGAGCCCCCATTATTCACAGCGGTTTTCCAACCAAGTTCTTATGGAATGCTGTGCATATGGACATCTACCTAACAAACCAAAAATTTTCCAATTCTACTCCAATCCAAAATTTAACCTCATTTGAACTCTGGTTCAAATATAAACCTTCAATCAATCAAATTTGAGTGTTTGGATGTAAAACATATCTGTTGATGAGAAAAGCACTCAGAGAGACAAATTTGGCCAAGTGGCTGTTGAAAGTGTTTTAATAGGTTTTACTGAAGAAAATAGAAATAATTTTATCTATGTGCCTGAAGAAAACATAATAAAAATGTACTGTGATGTAACCTTTTTTAAAACCAATTCCCTTATATAAAAATAAACAGCAATAATCCACCAGAAGTTGTACTCCCAATATTCCCAACTGACCCAGTTGAACCAACTCCAACATCAATCTACTCTGATACAGCTCCCAACATCACTAAGTGCCTCATCCGCACATTAGTACTGCCACCTGCTCCACCCAACTCAACTTAAGACATTCCTAATGCCACAAAATTGACACCTGAAAATACTATCAATCCTGGCACCTTTCCCAGACCCTACACAAGACCTAGCAACCTACAAAACATCCCCCCATAAACCATAACAATCTCATCTATTTGTTGACCAATTTATGTGCTCCAACTGACTTTATCTCTCTCATTCTCCAAAAAACAAATTCAGCATCTTATGGAAATGCAGCCCACAGAGACTATGCTCCCAACTGGTTCAAACTCTTTGAAAAGGAAATTAACTTGATGAAGTTCCATGGTGTTCTTACCTTGGTAGATTGTCCAACTCACAAGAAAGTAATTCAAGGCAAATGGTTGTGTAAAACTAAACAAGATACTAATGCCATATTTATAAAGATGAATTCCTGTTATTTGGCAAAAGGATGCTCCCAAATTGAGGAAGTAAACTACCACAAAAAATTCTCCCCTAATGGAAAGCCAAACTTTCTCAGATTACTTATTGCTATAGCTGCCAAGAATCAGTGGTAAATAAATCAAATGGACACATTCACAGCATTCCTAAACGCACCAATAGATGAAGAGATTTACCTTGAACAACCAGATGCATATGTTGAATGAACCAACAAGGTATGGCGGATACATAAGGCCATATATGGCCTGAAAAAGTCCCCAAAACTGTGCAATGAAGATGTAAACTCCTTCCTCCTATCCATAGGCTTCACACAATCATCATGCAACACATGCCTCTACCTAAGAACTAAGGATCAAAAATACACTCTGGTGTATGTACACGTTGACAACATGGTCATCAATGGCAATGATATAGAAAACATCAAGCCCAAAATCAAAAGGAATTTGGAAATGGAAGAGCTAGGACAGGCAGAAAGAATTGTATGAATCCAACTAAAGCAAACTGTAAATCTGTACTCACTAAATCAAAATAATATGGCTTTTCAGTTCCTCAAAAACTTCAACCAAGGCAATTTAAAGACTGCGTCCACTCCTCTACCAGTCACAAACTCATATCTACTGGAATCCAATGAAGAAAACCATGAATTTAATTAGCTTAACCTTCCTTATTAGAGTGGGGTATGTTCCCTTCTCTACCTACCTCAGTGTACTCAACCGCATCTCAGCCACTCAATCAGAGTTCTTGCCCAATATATGGAAAAAAATTTGATGAATCGCTGGAAGCCACTATGTCATGTCCTGCAATATCTCAAGGGAACTCTGGAATATGGTATAGAATACACTGGGATAAATAACAACAGAATGGGGAACCAGAGATATTACATACCCCATGGTCATGCAGACTCTGACTTGGCAGGGGAAAAAGCTACCAGACAATCCACAACAGGCTATGTGTTCACATTCATGAATGGGCACATAAACTGGGATCTAAGCTGCAACCTAAAAGCTCATTATCTTCCACGGAAGCAGAATACAAGTCCACTTCTGAAGCTTGAAAAGAAGCTGTCTAGATTATTGAATCACTTAAGTTCCTACAGGTCCCATGCAACAGGCCCATCAACTTGTACTGTGAAAAATTAAGTGTCATAAAACTCACATCAAACTCAGTGTTCCATGCAAGAAAAAAGCACATTTAAATTCATAATTGTTGGATAAGAGAACTGGTAAAGGCAAAGAAAATTATTTTAGAATATTGACCTAAGAAGCAAATGGTAGGCAACATCCTAACTAAAACTTTACACAAACAATCATTCAAAAACCTTTTTAACACATTAGGGCTGAAAACAGTCATTGATTCAATAAGTTGAGGGGGGGGGTGTTAGAACTCAAGACTCTCAGGCATGTACAAACTAATTAAATAAATAGATCAACTCCCTGTCAATCCAGAGCGCCACCTAATTCATCAACAGTAAAAGCCTCAGCCTCTGATCAGAAACTATGACATCATAAGAGCACAGACAGTATCAAATGAGACCAAAGTCCTGTATGACAAATGAATGCCCCTGTTTCTATGAACTATTGTGTACTTAAGGGAGACGGTGCACTTACAGTAGTGATTCCCCCATTGCTTCTCAAAATCACCATGGGGGAATTCCTATTGTAAGTCAACCTCACCTGAGCCCTATGTGTTGCCTAAACTAACCTTAGTCTCAATTTCCTGTGTTTGTTGTTACGCACAATATAGATAGGTGCCCTTATCCTTGAAGCAGTCCAATATATTTGAGAACTTAGATTGCTGCCTTCCCTTATTTTTTTCAGGTGTCAGTTATGATTCATAAAAAAAATTCAGTGCAATTAATTGCTTCTAAAAATCACCATGGAGGAGTTACTATTATAGGTGCCCTTATCCTTGAAACGGTCTGATCTAGTTGAGAACTCAGATTGCTTCCTTACCTTATTTTTTTCAGGTGTGCCCTTATCCTTGAAGCCATCCAATCCAGTTGAGAACTTAGATCTATGCATTCCCTTATTTTTTTCAGCATGCAGTTGTGATTCATAAAAAAAAATTCATTTCAATTAATTGCTTCTAACAATCACCATGGAAGAGTTACTATTATAGGTGCCCTTATCCTTGAAGCAGTATGATCTAGTTGAGAACTTAGATTGCCGCCTTCCCTTATTTTTTTCAGGTGTGCCCTTATCCTTGAAGCCATCCAATTTGGTTGAGAACTTAGATTGCTTCATTCCCTTATTTTTTTCAGCATGCCCATCCTCAAATTCACAAACCCCACTTTACAACCTGAAAAGGGTGACATGTTGTGACTTGAAACCCACTTTGGGTTGAAAACTTCCCCTGGCAACTCATTGCAGTCTTGAATGGCTGTTTGCAACCTTTCTCAGTTGCAAACAGCCTCTCACAACACAATTTGGAGTTGTGAGTGGCCGTTTATAACCCGTTTGCAGAAAAAAAGAAATTAAATTTTTTTTAAAAAAAAGCATTGAAAAAAAAATAAATTGAAATTAATAAATATGAATAAAAATAAGGCCAAAAATAAATTAAAATAAATCAAAAATACTTAAAAATAAATAAAAATAAGTAAAAATCAATTAATATTAATAAAAATAAGGCCAAAAATAAACAAAAGTGAAGAAAAATAAATTAAAAATAAATAAAAATAAGTAACATAAATAAAAATATACAGAAATAAGGTAAAAGTAAATCAAAATAAAGAGTCTATGGAGCAGCCCTAAAGTAAAATTACAAAAAATACAAGATCAACTTGATAGACCCTAAAGTAAAAACATCAAAAAAAAGCCAAGTAACTTGACAAGCCCAAAAGTGAAAACACCAAAAAAAAAGTACAACATGTGTAAAGCTGATCTCATCACAACAAGTAAAAATTCCCCTTATGATGGGATCATGCCAACAAAAGTTGAACTGACTTACAAATAAAATCTCATTAAAAACACTAATGATAATGATGTTAACCCAAAACCCTCAACATAATGATCTTCAAAATGTGATAACCCTTTATACTAATAGAATTACAAGATCAGCATCAGAACCAAAACCCAAATGATCAAATTAAAATGATGTCTATAAATTAAAATACAACTCAATTTAATGTTTAAGGTGATCAGACCAACAAGAGAATTTTTGGAAATCATGGAACATGGTTTGGAAACTATGGGTCCGATTGGAATCACATCTGCCTTAAGAACAAGCTGGACCCAATGGTTCTTATTAACACATTATATGAATATTGGGTCTGATGCTTCTTTTAACCCCATTCTCATGGGATTATAAGCGCAGAATTAATTCAATTAAATGAAAAATATTGGTCTTCCATAGGTATATACTATTTTTTGAACCATATCTAACTTTGAAAGCCATTTGGAAGATGGAATATTTTCATTGATTTCATTAAAATCAAGCCTTTTTTCTATATTTTCAACCTCTCCACTTCCACCAAGGATCTTAGCATAGAAAATCTTCTTTTTACTGAATTTTTGAAGAATTTCTTTTCTTACTTGAAATCATCCATGCTCATTATACCCAAGTGATTTAGGAATTACTCTAAATCCACAATTTCAAATACCAAATGGCTCCAAAACCTTGCCCAAGAACTTCTGGAAGTTCTCAGGTATTTTATGGAGTTAATTCACTTCCTAAAGTCAAAAATTAGTTAGCCAAAAGTCTAACCTCATCAAAGGAATCAACACTCACCAAATATGAGCTTCTGTTCAACTCCTCCATTTCTTCTGATTCATCCTTTGGAAAGGAATCTGATTACAACGGCACCAATCCCAAAGAACTTTCAGTCTCTTCCAGTAAACTATGAAATTCAGATGGGTAGCCATCCTTTCACTACAGAAATAATTTTCCCATCAGTTCATTAAACCATGAAAATGAACATTTCTCAAAATAAAAGACTTACTATCTTTGGTCTTTTTGGTCCCCTTTTAACCCTTTCTTCAGTATTTTCCTCTGAACTATGAGATTCATATAAACAGCCATCCTTGCACTGAAGGAATAATTTTACCATCAGTTCATTAAACTATAAAAATGAAAATTTCTCACTCAAAATAAAAGATTTACTTTCTTTGGTCTTTTTGGTCCCCTTATAACCCTTTTTTCACTCTTAATTGCTCTTTCAACATGTTTGAATTTTGAATGTGCACAATGGGCTGCTTTCAATTTTGGTTGACTGTGGCTTCACCTGAACACCTTTGGCTCAAGCCTTGGCTTTGGAATCAAAGCAGCTGTATTCTTGAGCATTGACTTTAGAATCTCCAACCTAACTTCTTTATGTTTTTCCCTTTACATGGAATTCCACTTGTTAAACATTTGAGATCATTCATCAAGCCCTGGATCTTTTTCAAAATTTCAAAAACCAGAGAATTAGCAATTTTTCAATCCAATAATTAATCTTTCAATTCAATAATTCATCTTTCAATCCAATAATTGGTACCCTTCCAAAAACCCTACTTACTTGATTGGAAGGGTCATAGTCTAACTGACACTGAGGATGAACATTCTCAGGCACAACAGGTCTTCTTCATGCTAGTATTTCACCTAAAACATGGGAACAAGGCATGCCAATCTTTTTTGAATATGTCATGTAGCACACCTTTCCATCATGGTTATGCTTTGACTTCTCAAATTGTTCCTCAATGAGTTTCATTGCCTCAATTGACAATTTGTCACCCAAAGGGAAAATTTCTGTTGGAAGACCTGTTCCCAACTTTATTTGAGAGTTTTTGGGTGCTGCATGGACTGATTGGATTTTAATTTCAAAAGTTCCTTCAAGGTGTTTCCACCCATCCAAAATTTTCCCCAAAGATCCCACTAGTAATTATTTGAAAGTGGAATGGGCCCCTTCTACCTGAGAGCTAGTTTTATTTCCAAAGTATGGGTAGACACAAGTCCAAGCTATTACAAACGTCTCTTTGATAGGGAAAATATTCTTTTTCATATACTCAATTAAATCCTTGTGGTATTTCAAGAAAAACTGTATAAAACTTTCAAAGTAAGCAATCCCAGCAGATATCAATAGAAGAAGCAATAAATTGGAATACTCTGAGTTTGGCATCATTTACTTCTGCCTCCCCCTTGTTTTTAGAGGCCCCATACTTGGCCCAAAGAGTCATGAACATTTGAAATTCTTCATTTTCATTACTGAAGTGAGCTTTATAGTTTTTTTGAATGTTTTTGGACAAGTTCCAGGAGCACAACTGTCTGGATGGATCAGGGAAACTGTTTTTAATAGCAGGAATAAGAGCTTTTTCACGGTCCATAACCAAGATTTTTGGAAGACTCTTGGGATCATATTTCAACTCCCTTAATGCATTAAATTCCTAACTGTAGAAATCATACATTTCTTTTGTTATAAAAAAAAAGCCTTTGTAAAAGTCTTTATGTTGGGAGTCATTCCTACATTTTGTACCTATTTGGTTTATAGGTACAATCCAATCCAACAATGCAACATGATGGAGTTTTTTTCAAATTTTTATAGACTTGGGATGAGCCAAGAAAAGGGCCTCTAAGTGACCCTGTCCACCAAATTTTGACCTGGAAACCCACTGGGATTCCTGGGGCATTTCCATTAGAAAATCCATAACACTTTTCCCATGAAGTTCTGCAAGCTTTAAATTTATTCTAAACCATCAATATTGCTGAATTTCCTTTTAAGTTGCACTTTATTGAGCCCATCTTTCAAGCATTCCCTAAGTAAATCTAATGCTTGACCAGATATTCTCCTCAGTTGAGGATGCACTGAAGGAATTGCAGATGTTTGATGATTGTGTAGGATATTTCTAATTGAGAGATGCCGCGTGGGATCTGCTACTTTCCTACTTGCATGGATCATGAATTGACACCCAAACTTCCTAGTGTCAGTTTGACTTTGACATTTGGTGAGGTATGGCCCTTCATAAATCCCAAATCTGTCACTTCCTAGATTCATTTATTTGTCTTTACTTGAATTGAAATTTGTCAATGCATAGCCATGCATGGCTGCCAATTTCTGAAAATAAATCTTAGCTTCTTTCCTACTAGCAAAGGCTATCACAGGAGGAGGGTCAAGCAGTTATGGAACCCCTTATTTACATCAGTATTTGTGAAGCCAAATCCTTCTCAGTCCAATGAAATATGAAATGTGACCCACCACCTTTGGTCAATTTAAGTTGTGACAGAACATCATTTTCCTGTTGTGAAGAAACATCTTTTTCCTCAATTTTAACTCTGGATGAGGATGTAATTGGGGCTTCCAATGTTTTCTTTTCCAAATCACTACCCAAATCCCTGAATTCCACCAAAAATTTCTTAATTACACTTTTAATTGAGTCCTTTAATGTAGCCTTGTATAATCTGGGAGGGCTTGGGCTTTCCACTGTTCCCATAAACCAAAAAAATCAATGGTAATTTAGTATTCCATGCAATTTTGAATCCAAAAACTCCAAATTTTTGCTCCATTTTGGGTTGAGAAAAATTATTTTTGAGAAAAATTAATTTATGCAATGGGCATGTGTTGTGTGTTTACATGGTTTGTGTCAAGATTTTTTGCCAATAGGCAGAATTTTTGATTTCCAAGTTTCTTTTTGTGGTCCAACAGTCCCAAATAGTATGCCAGATCCTCAAATTTGGGTTGAAAGCACTCAAATCTGGTCCAGGGGCGCCTAGGTACCCAAAGTCCCCCCTCAAATTGCCCATTTGGGGGTAAATTATCCCAAATGGTCCAGGAAAACAGGCACAACCCCTGATTGCAACTCGCCCATCCCCCAGGGGGTTGCAAACCCATTGTTGGAAACCAAAAAAGGTTGCGACTAACCAATGGCAACTTGAAATTGGCTGAAAACGGGGGTTTGCAACCCCCCAGGGGATGCGCAAGTTGCAAGGGACTTGGCTTGCTCCTTTTTGGGCCCTGATTTGCCATTTGCAACACCTATGGGTTGTGAATGGCAATTCACGCCTGCATAAAACCCTGAGGTTGTGAATTTCAAATTGGCCTTATATTTTCTATAATGCCATCCATTTTTTAAAAAATGTGCTCCTGTGCTTGGATTTGAGCCCTTGATGTTCTTCCAAATGATTCATTGTATTATTCAACCATTGATCAAGAAACCGGGCAAGTAATGGATGCTACATACTACAGACCCATAGGCCTACAGATTAGTTCTAATTTTTAATTTCTAGACTTACCTTGTTTGTTTTTCCTTACTTGTTAAGTTTCATTGTTCATTATATTCATTTTATTCTCTGTCTACAAACTATCTTCCATCAAACACAAGAAACCGCCACCAACTTGCAGGATGTCAACAAGCATGTGAATTGTTGCATTAGCTGCTCTTACAACCCTTGGCCTTTGGCAGACTTCATTCCAACTGCTTCCTTGTCAAACTACTGTCTTCTTGACACTCAATACCATCCTCCTTTTCTGGAAATCACCAGATTTGATCAACAACCTTTTCAACCTCAGTTTAACTTGGTAGGATTGGCATAACAACCTGATCGCCAAGGAATTGGACCTCTGGGTAAGATTATGGGACACGTTTTCAACTCAAAATCAAGACTAAAAATCTTCCCTTGAAATCTATCAGTTACTAATAAACCTTGGGAGGATTTATATTTTATTCATTTCCTGTTCAGCCACTCTACTTATTCTTTCAATAGGCCATAATCTTGCCTGCAGAGTTATTGATACTTTTTTTAATCTCTGAATTCTATTTTTCTTTTACTTTAAGCTTACCACTTACAGTCTGCTATGGAATTTCAGCCATGTGTAATTTTTTCAACCCTCAATCTTCTTCACATTGTTAAAATCCAAAATGGATTTTTTGAGCTCAACCAAACATAGAAAAAATCACCAAAACACCTGGACCAGGGAGGAAGGCAACTTCAAGGCCTTGGAACTCAATTCTCTTATGGAATCTACTCCCCTCCTAACTGAAAAAAACTATTCAACCTAGAGAAAGAAAATGGAATGCTTATTCAAAATTCAAGGAATCCTTGATCTCATCAACTCAGTGGATCCTTACATGAAGGTTCCTGATAACAAAAAAATGGTGGGCTACCTGATTTCTAAATTAGATCCTGGAATAACACCAATATCATGACCCAACAGAACAAAGAATCCACAAAAAGCACATGGCAAGCGGCAAGAGAACATTGTGCTCCCAGTCAGGCTGCCAAAATTGCTTGCATTTTTTTCAACTTTCTCCACTTGGGATTTGAACAAAAATGCATTGATAGATTTATTACTTCAGTAAGATCCCATCTTGGCAAACTAGAAAAAGTTGGGATAGACCTTCCCAACAAAATCCTCAGCTACTTGACTCTTTTAAAACTGCCAGAATCCCCAAAAACCATGCAATCTCAAATGATGCACTCAGGCAACAAAATTTCCATCACTCTTGTCCTCATGCATCTGGTTCAAAACTAAAACAAGGTCCAATCTAAAAACTTTGAGACTCCAGACAAAAACAGCACCATGTTCCACACAAATGCTCAGAAAGACTGAGACTACACTCAGTGCAAAAATGGCAGACACAACCCTGCTGTCAAATCTCACCAAGCTTTGGCATGTTGGGCTGAACAACCCAAACTAAAACCTGAGCATCCCCCCAGCAAAATTCAACAAGGAAACAAAAAGAAAAATCAGGTGGAATCCCACTAGTATTCCTTTTTCTGCACCTTCAATCACTTGGAAAACATTCATAAAGATTGCTTCATCCTTGAAAGCAGATGCTCAATTCATATGTTCCACAATCCAATAAAATTAATCACCCTAATGGAAAAAGATGGGGAGGGGTCTATCAAGAAAGGAAAAAGAGGAGAATGCTGGGCTATCAGGGGAATTGGCACCAACAATATTATCTGCAATGGAAAAACTATGCATTTAGAAAACACAGCCTGGGTCCCCAACGCCACCATTAATCTTGTTTTTCTATGTTCTCTATTACTAAAGGGTTTCTCACTTAGAGCTTACACTCTTACCAAGTTGCCAGTATTCTCTCTCCACTGGAGAGGGCAGAAAATCATGTCTTTCAGCATAGAAAAAAAATCTCTTAATGCACCAGGTCAACCCCGCCTCCGAGAATTTGGCCAGAGTTCAAGCAACACCTCCTCTTGGTAGGGACCTCACCTGTTACCTATCTCTCCCCAAACTGAACCAGATCCATCTCAAACTTGGCCACATACGCATTGAAAGAATAAAAAAAAACCTGGGACCTTCAAATTTCCACAAGATAAACAACTCCTTTGAATGCCTGGCCTGCCAAAAGTGCAGGATTGGTTGATCTCCTTTCTCTCAAAAACAAGAACCAGCTACAAGAGTTTCTGGTTGATTAAATCTTGATCTTATGGGTCCACTGAATCTGACTAGCAAAGCTGGTATGCAATAACCCTTAACAATTGCTGACAACAAATCTGGATACCTCTCAGCTTTCCCTTTTCCTTCAAAAGACGCAGCCGTAAATATCATCAATTTTTTTATCAAAAACAAGGCAAAGAATTTAAAGCAATAACCCTCTGAAGTATTTTTAGATGGAGGAGGAGAACTTTTAAATGACTCACTCTCATCCTACTTCAAAGCCAAGTAAATAAACCATCTAATCAGCAAACCAAATCACTCTAAACAAAAAAGGAATCCCAAAAGGGTCAACAGAACCATAATGTATTCACTGCGGTCAGTATTCATCCCAACCAACATACCCAAGAACTTCTGGCATGTTGTAATCCAAGCCTGCTGTGTAGCCCTCAACCAAATCCCAGAAGTAAAAAGGGGTGCAGTCTCCCTGAAAAATGCTACATGGAAAGGAACTCCCTGACAACTACCTCAAGCCTATAGGTGCTGTAGTTGTGTACCGCATCAACAAAAACAAAATCAAGTCAAAACTCAGCAAGAAGGGCAAGGAAAGCCTATTCATTGGTTATGTTCCGCGGTTCCTCTCCTGCAAGATCCTCACCAAATCAGGAAAGATCATCAAAACCAAACCAAGCATGTCAAGTTTCTTAAGCTGCAACCCAGCTGTACCAATTCTCATCTAGACACTAATATCAATTCCCAGGTACCCACCAGAATAACAGAAAGGAATGTCCTTTCTCCCACCTCTGGAATTAGTGAAGAATTGATTGAAGAGGCAAACAAAGCCAAGAAACCAGGATTTACCTCAAAACTAATTCTGGAAGACTCCAACTCTCAGCTTTTGGCCTCTGAATTCCAAGAGACTTTGAGGCCCAAACTCAGAGATTTTTCCAAAATCAAGGCACCCAAAAAATATGGCTACTACCACAATTCAGTTCCAAGAAACACTCATGAAGCACTCAAAATACCTGACTGGCTACCTCCTATTGACCACCAAGCTCAATAAAATCCAAGACCTCAGTTTCTGGGAAGACGCCAAAAATTCAATCCACATGAAACCATGTGGACCTTTTTCAGTAAGAAGGACTTTCAAAATGGATTTTCTATGTTAAAAGCCAGAGTATGTTTTAAGGGCTTTAACCAATGGTATGGCATTGATTACTTTGAAAAATTTGCTCTGACAGGAAAAATTGCCTCACTCCAAGCCTTACTCAGCTATTTGGTCAACAAAAAGCTCAAGATCCAGCAGTTTGATGTAAAGGGAGCTTTCTGCCATGCTCCATTGGAAGAGAAAATCTACATCAAAACCTGAACCAGATCAAAAAGAAAGAAAAAACACCTAAAATTAATCAAATCCCTATAGGTCCTAAAACAGACTCGTCTCAACTGGTATGAAACACTCAGAAAATGGATCACAGCTAACTTCTTTGTTGAAAGTGATAGAGGCCCATGTATCTACTTACACAAGGAAACCATAATGGCTCTATTCTTCTATGTCAATGGCTTGGTAGTATTAGGTGACATTGATGGTTCCAAGTCCAAATTCTTGGCCCACTTGAAAGACTCTTCTGCCCATTATTTAGACACTCTCCTGGGCATGAAATTCAAAACAGGTGAGGATTACCTAGCTCTTTCTCTTCCAAAGAATATTGAAAAATGTTTGGAAGAACTAAACTTACTCAACGCAAAATCCATGAACAACCCATGCACCTCTGGACTAAATCTACTCCTGGCCACCAATGAAGAAGAAGAGGACTTCAAACGCCTCAAAATGATTTATCAATCCCCTATTGGGGGACATAAATTCATAGCAACGCTTTCCAGACCCAACATCAGCTATTCTGTGTTCAACCTGGCCCGCTTCTCAGAGAAGCCCAGACTACCCGCTGGAAGGAGGTCATCCACGTATGGAGATAACTTCTCAAAAAAATCAATTATCAACTAGTGTTCTGTCCAAAAACCACGGCCAACCACCTTCTCATCTACAGAAAAGCCACCCGGGGAGACAACTCAGACTTGCAACACTCCCAAATGGGTTTCATATGTCTATTGAAAGGATTTCCCATCTACTCGACCAGTTGAAAACAAAGAAAAATCACTCATTCCTCAACTAAATGAGTTTGCAACGCTCTATCTGCAAGTCACCATGAGGGTAGGTGGCTACATAATTTGATCAAGAAAATAGGGAGAGTGAAATCTAGTGAATCCCCCATCTATCTTATTGACCAAAAAGGCCTCAGTTAAAAAATCAAAATGTTTGGATTCAAATCACACGCAAATTACATCATCATAAAAATCAAGAGCCTCCAAAACAACTGGTAAGAAAAGCTAGTAAAGATC